>UELW01000996.1:10988911-11296188 GCA_900490495.1 Danionella dracula | reverse complement strand
ATAGCTAAGAAAACCAGAAGGATTGTATCAGCTTTTTATGTTGTGGATCTGCTGGAAAGTTAACCACACAAAGACGCTGCTAACAGAAGTGAACGTACCTTTGTTTGTTGTACCAAGGTCTTCACTTGGTGGGGCTGGAGCTCTTCGCTTGGTCCTTTTGAGGGATGATTCAGCAGAAGAAATGCGACTGAGTGGACCCTGAATAATGAAGAAAAAATATCTGAAAAACTACATATATATTATATATTGGTTGAATAGATCAATCAATCAATCAATCAATTTGTTAAAATAATATACACAATGATCAGTAAATAACAGCAACGACAAACTAAAGTTGCTACTATTCTTTTGTGTACTGTAAAAAAATGAAGAATATAAAACGACTAATCTGCAAACAACGTTGTAAACAAATATGGTGCAACAGTTTAAAAATTACTTTAACAAAAAAGAAAAATAAACTGCAAACAGAATGATAACACACAAAAAAAATTATATATATATATATATATATATATATGTATGTATATATATATATATATATATATATATTTGTTTGTTTTGATCCATTTCACCTGGTTTCCAGCATGATCAGAGTCTAAACTCTCAGCAAAGTCTTTATTCTGAAGGTCACAAGTGGAAGCGCTCTGGGATACTGCTACTTTGGGTGGCTGTGGAGCTCGTCTCTTCTTCGGCAGGTCACCTGGGGTTGTAGATGAAGTGTGGCCATTTAATCGGTTCACTTTGTATGTGGCTTGGCCATTAATGGTAGTACATTCTTCCATATCCTGAGGGGGTAAAATAGATTAAAGGAAGAAATATTATTCTGATGCCTTTCTGGCTGGGCTGAGGAGTTCCTTCCACCAGCCAGGGACCGTGAATGAGAAAGTCAGACTGATGAACCTGCTCTGATGGTTTCTTGTTCTTCTTAAACAATCCAAAGAAGCCTTTATTTCTCTTCTCTATATGATTCTTTTCTTTCACAGCTGTTTTCTGTTCTTCATCTACTCCTGAACACAAAGTAAGAAGAGAGGGAAGAACTGATCAGACTGTAAGAGTGTGTAAAGTGTTCGTGTTTAAAAAGCAGGTTAACATGACATAAAATATCTTCTTTTTCATTTTTTTACCATTTAAGATAATCTTTGTTGATCCCCCTTTCAACCAACCTGAATTGATACAAAAAACTTTAAAATAGCCAAAGTTTATATAAAAGGTCGACTGTGATAGTTTCATGTTATAAAAGGCTAGTAATAGCTTTGAAAAGAATGGGAAAAGTTTTTTTTAACCTTTTTCATTAGTTATTGTGCTAAGTTACTCAAGGTTACTTGAGTTTAAGAAAGTAATGGGTTTACATGCAGGATAAAAAGCAGTATGGTAGTTTAAAATGTTACAAAAGTACTTATAACTAAATCTGGAAGAACGTATCTTTTCAAACCTCATTTACAACTATTTTAACATTATTAAACCATGGAGGCACTGTTGATAATAATAACGCTAGACAAGAAGATTTTCAGTTTGATTTAGACAAAAAAGTTTTTTTAATATTTTTTCATAAAATCCATAAGCAAATAGGGAAAACTTCTATGGGTGGCAGAGGGGGATATTTTTCCCTTGAAGAGGTTAAAAACATACATTAGTAAAACAAATGGTGCATTTTGATTCTGTTAATGTTAAACAAGTATAGGCTTCCATTGCCAGTTCCGGTTTGCATTTTTTTAAAATCCATTTTGTTTTAGGATTTGAAACAATGATGCTATAAGACATGGAAAAAATCCATCATCCCTATGTTACAATATCCTATGTTACAACTTTCAAGCTTTTTTATTTAAAATATTTCAAACACAATTTTACTAAACTTAATTTAATCTCATCTTCTGGGATCATTTTTATATACTGAATTCTACACAATCTGCACTTTTTACTGTTTTAAAAGGCACTTTAGTTTCATGAGAGTTTAATTGAACAATTGTCCAACAGTTTTACTGACCTCTTGCATCTTTGGCGAAGAGCTCCCTGATCCTGTGCTCATTCAGTGATTTGCTAAGATCTAAGGCTTCTTCTGATTGGCTGGTCCTCAAGAGCACGGTGGTATGTGGATCAAACTCACACTTCTCACACACTACAGGCATCAGCTCAGACAGGGCAACAGTCGGGTCTACTCGCACCACTGTCTTATGAGACTTCTTGTAGTTTACCAGAAGACGAACCGTGGCCTGTGAAATTCACGTTTAAGAGATTGCAATTAACATTTCAATAATCGTATGCTATTTGCTGTTTTACTTAAATGGCTCCTATCAAATTTTTTTATGTGATGTCATTTTAAGTGTGTGGGTCTCCTTAAAGTGCCAATAAAAAAAACATAACTAGTTATATTCAATGAAATGTTGAGTTAAAAGTGTAATTTTGAGGTTATGTATATCAATGCTGTTTAAGGGTGATTTACTTTACATGTAAACAAAGAACTTTAGAAGTAGCGTCTGTAAATTAGAAAATTATGTAATCTTTTCAGAATGCTTAAGCTATGTTCAGTATCAGTTCAGAGTGGTCTTGTTTTAAACTTTGTTAAATTCTTGTTTTTGTCACTGTCACATCAGTCTGGTTTCAATTTCTTGTTAAATCGAGAGTTTAAAAATAAAAATAAGTTAAAAATAAGGTCTGGAGCAGGTTAGCTGTATAACACAGTATCTGGGGCACAGTAACGTACCGTACATATCACTAATTATCACATTTTGTTTTTGCAGTCAAAGAAGCTCGTAAATGCAAGCTATTCCTTCCGTGGAGAACTTGCTAAAGAACTTGAGAAATGCTAAAGGGATTTGGCTGTCCCTAAAAACACCTCAAATTAGGTGCTCGTCCAACAGTTTGCTCATAAATATGCACAGTATTGGGAAAAGTTTAAGCCATTGTTACCGATGTGATGTGTTATGTCACTTAAATTCGTTCAATCAGCAGTACTAAAAGGAACATTAAGCGTGTGATCTCTAATCCAGAACATAACCTACTCTGGAGCAGTTTAGCTGCATGGTTTAAGTAACCTGGGTGACAAAGATTGATTCAATCCTGGGTTCTTTCATAGTACCCAAACCCAAAAGATTGGTGCAAACTAACATTTTGTCTCAGGTAAGCTCAGATTTCCTGAGTAGCTGGTCTGATTACTGCATGTAGAAAACTGTTTTTCCACTGTACATAAACACTTTTTGTCAGACTTACAAGACCAGGCAGAAAACGGAGGCCTAGTGCGTGCAACGTAACGCAACTTTCAATCAATATTAGTGAATGCAGGAACCATTTTAACTATGTGTACGGATATTATGCATTGTATTTATTCCAATCTTATATGAGTATATTCATGCCATTCATACACATAATTATAACTAAAGCTAAAAAAAGCTACATGTGCAAAGGTGTCCTTTAAGATCAAACAAACCTGATGGATTACATCAGAAACAACCAAAAATTGTGTCATGGTCAAGACTCACCACAGGAACATGAGGTTTTCTCTTGTCACTTCCTTTAGATTGCAGAATTACTTTCTCAAACTCCAAAGAGCCAATCATGGAGTTGGGTTTAAAGTTGATGTGATTTTGATTGGTGGACATGAGCTTGATAACATGATCAGTTGGAGCCAGATGGTGTTGAGCACACAGTGTCACCAGAAGATCCATGACTGGTTTGCTGGAAGCACGTAAAAAGGATTGACAGAAGTAAAAACCACCAGAAAGTTGCTTCATCGTAAGTACAGGTTAGATGTTTGAGACCGCTCACCTCCCATGTACTGTAACTGTAGTCTCCTGTCCTCCTGGGACCAGGACAGTTAGAGTGATGTCCCGAGACACCAGGTCTTCTTGGCAATCCATGGCTGTCTATGTGTTTTGAATCCTTGAATGAGAAAAGGCGTTCAGGATTTCCTGTTGAGGTGTATGATTAAAAACGAAAAGTACTTTAAATACATTTAGACTAAAACAAAAATACATCTCTCAAACATTGGTAACAAACAATCATGGTCTGGTGTTAGTTTAAGATGGCCATCTGAACACATGGAATTTTGATGAGGAGCGTTGGCCATGACCGACTCATAACAGAAGGCTTTTGGATGAATCACCTCACAAACCTGTGTGAAATGCCTCTGTAAACGGTTAGTTTCCAGAGCCCTTCTCCCATCGACCGTGCATTCTGCAGACAGCCCTGTTTGGAACAGATTCATGTTGTACGTTTCTTAAGATATAACACCTTAAACATTGAGGTTATATTTCTTAACTCTTTAATCCAACAATAATAATCCAGCTCACTCAAAAAATATTTTAAAGAGAGAAATAATTTGAACTTAACTTTAGGAATTAAAAATAAAATCTGTTTTCTATACACATAACACATGAACTTAAAAAATATGAATCACAACAAAATGTTTTACTCATTTAATACATTTCCTAAAAGAAAGAAACATTTAACAAACATCTATATTAAAAACAAATGATTTCCTTGTATCGCTTGTAATGTCATATAAGAAAATATGTACCCTGTCATATAAATCTCATGGTTGGGGACACAAAATGATCAAACTAAAAGAGAAAAGGAAGTAAATTTGTATATGGAAATCAAATCAAATTTTAAAATAGTCAATCACAAAAGGCATTTAAACAGCCAGCTACTTTATATAGACCTTTACATACAATTCAAAAAGTGCTGAATTGCAAACCACACAATAAAACAAAAATCTTGTGAAACTTTAACTAGTAAATGATGTTTTCAAATATTATAGACAACAATAGAGGCCTTTGGATCATTGACTGCATATAACAGCTTTGGATGTGTTTGCTGCTTGTTTACAGAAATATGTATTAAGCCATCTTATGGAGTTAATATTGTAACAATATTCTTTGTAGCTGTAAGTGGATATTTGAGTCTCAATCTGCAAATCTGTCATGATCTGGAGATGTGTATCTTGATTGGCAATTATGTTTCACTCTGTAAATGTCTCTCATTAAATGAATAATGTATACCATCTGGAAACAGGCTCTATCACTAAAAATGTGCCACACAATTAATCTGTAAATTCACTCTCCGTTTATAAATATAGGAAAATGTTTGTAAACTTACAAATTGTCAATTACTTGTACACACGCACACGCACAGTTTACTGGGTTTCAATTGAGGTAATATCTGTTTGAAAACATTAATTTAGGTATTTACTTTTATATAGATAACAAATTGTGTCTCAATTGAAAGTCAGTAAATGATAACACAAGTGGTTTATAGTTTAAGGAATTGCTCAGCTTCACTATGATAGAAAATATATAATATTTTGTAAGTTTAAATAGCCAAAACCAAAGTCAGACACTACAACAACAAAATCAACAAACACATTTACAGATTCAGTGTTATATGTCCATACAACAATTCAAATAATGTTGCTACACAACATCCACAGAGTTTCTGTTCCCTTCATTGAGCAGAGAAACCCAACAAATCAACCTGGTGGTTTTCGCCACGAGGACCCGGTGTCAGATACACCTGTCGTTGTTTCCGAAACACACAATTGACACTTTACCCCATAACTTACCTAATAGCGAAAAAATAGCTGTCAAAAATCCAACTTTAGGACACTAAAGGAACTCGCGGAAGTTACCTCACAGGGATTGTTTATCAATGACAGCAGGTGGGGATTACTTAATGAAGGGTAGGCTACTATCACCCACGCGCTCTCAAAACATGTTAACTCTCAGCGAGCCGTTACACAATCTGTGACACCTGTCCGAGCGTTAGTGTTCATCTCTTTACCTTTGTTCCGTTATTGTCACTCATACAGCAGTCGATAATCGATCAAATAATTTCAAAGGACTGTGACGAAACCGAGGGAACGCGGTAATCCTCTGCTGCTGTCACTCTGTAGCTTCGAGTGAAGTGTTGTGAATGTGCTGCTTGTTACATCAACTAATCCGTTTCCTGAGAGAGAGAGAGATGGGTGAACGATTGGATGGGGATTTCTGGAGGATGAGAGAGCTATTCCGAGATGAGAGAGAGATAGGGGGCCCGGGCGTGTCGCCTAGGGAGGGAGATGAGAGATGAGGAGGGATTCGTGGGCAGGAGTTGGAGGGTGAAGGGGAGAGGCGTAGGGGGGAGACCGGAGTTCCTGTGGGGTGATGACGGGGTGAGTAGATTGCAGGGTGAGTTGGGGACCGGAGTCTCTAAGATGAGGGGAGATGGGAACTGAGGAGGGAGGGACAGTTGAGACGAGAGAGGAGGGGTGGCAGATGGCAGGGAGGATGCAACACGTAAGAGAGGCTGAAGTGGACGAGGTGTGGCGCAAGAGAGGGGGGGGAGATTCGAGGGGGGGGTATTATGAGAGAGATGGTGAGAAGAGAGGGCGGGCTCTGAACACACCGAGAGGGGGGGGATAGAGAAGAGGGGAGAGTGAGGGGGAGGCGGAAGACTGTAGAGATGGGAGAGATGGGCGGAGATCGACGAGAGAGGGAGAGAGGTGCGGCAGGCAAGCACCGGATGTGAGGTGATGATTTCTTTATGTAGGGGGGGAGAGAAGAGAGTTTGCGATGATGTTGTGAGACGAAGATGGGGAAGACCGAGGGGTCGGATGAGAAGTAGCGGTGGGAGACGAGTAGATGGGAACGAGACGGAGGGATGTGAAAGAGGATGGGAGAAAGGTTGGGGAGAGAATGAACGATGGGTATCGGGGGGAGGAGGATGAGTAGAGGGAGTGCGCGGAGAGAGGGACCTGATCGATGTGACTCGAATGAATGAGTGCTGAGGCGACTTAGGGGATGGAGACTACCCTGATTCTGAGATTTGGACTCAGGGAGGGTGTAAGAGACACGCGGAGTCCAGTAGGGACGGGCAGAGACGAGAGAGGGATGGGGGTAGAGATGATGAGAGGGAATGAGGGGGGTGCGAGAGGGGGTGTAAGAGTACTGACGTCTGAGGGATCGGATGTATGGGGGGGTTCAGATGACTTGTGCCGTGGAAGGATTTTGGATGCGGAGAGAGTGGATGGCATGTTTGGGGTGGGAGTAGCAGGTGATGAGAGGGGGGAGCCCCGAGAGGTCCTAGCAGACTTGGAGAGGAAACCGAGTATTGGGTTGGTTGAGTCGTGTACTCCAGAGATGAGGGGGGGCAAGAGCAGGGTGGAGAGAGAGGCTGGGTCTATAGAGTAGTGGGTTCATGGAGAGGAGAAAGTGGGGGGGTGGGCAGAGACGAGAGGGGGTAGATTAGACACTGAGGGGAGAGCGGATGGGAGGGTGAGGGAGCGGATGGGAGGCGCTTTGGGAGAGAAGACTAAGCTGACTCTCCAGTTGAGTAGAGGGTAGCGACGATTTGAGGATGCGGGAGCATGGAAAGTAGAGGCGGACGGGAAACGACTCGAGAGAGAGGGGGATCCTGACTGTTGTTAGGAGCAGAGGGAGAGGGGGGGGGGAGGGGGTGAGACGGGGCGGACGGGAGAGGAGGGAGAGAGGGGGGAAGAATATCAGATTGACGAGAGGATTGAGTGCACGGAGCGAGGGGGGAGAGAGGGAGAGAGAGGGACCGAAGAGAGGCGATGCGAGAGGGGAGATGAGGAGGGAGAGAGGGGAAGGCGATGGGTGAGAGGGCGCAGGCCCGACTGTGGGGAGGGAGAACGAGGGGGGTGAGGAGAGAGAGGAGAAGTCTCAAGAGGAGTTGGGTGGATGAGATTGAGGGACTAGCCCCTGAATCTATTTGAGAGGGGAGGGTCTGAGGGCGGGGAGTGACTCGAGAGAGTGTAGAGGTCGAGATGAGGGGGGTTGGGAGCAGAGATGGGACTTGACGAGGAGTCTCGAGAGGGGAGAAGAGAGAGGTGTGAGAAGGGAGAGGGAGAGAGAGAGCGCGGGAAGAAAGTCTTGTGTTTCGCCAGCTGTTTATTCCTGCGGTAGCTGGGCTTTTGTGGTGGCCCCTGAGAAGGGAGAGATAGAGATCCATGGCGTCGGGGGAAAGCAGCCGGGGGTCTCCCTACCGATGCCTGTGCATCGAATTGAGACTTGCGTAAGAACCTGGAGGGGTTAGATCGACTTCATTCAGATTTACATATTTTGTTTATTGCGTTTGTACCGAGTTCTGGCAGCCACGGCACAGTGGCGAGATGAGACGGACGCTACACTCGATTCTTAGGGATGTGTTATGCCTCGCACCTGAGCTCCAATTTGCAGTCTACCTTTGCGTTGTGATGGCCAATTGGTACTTGTTGTTATTGTATCTCGGTATGGAGCATCTGGCAGAGATAGCATCGGTGGGATGGTGACGAGAGCCTTACGCTTGTCCTCTGATGCGAAGACTTTGTCCCTCCTACTGCGGAGTATGGCACTGGAGACGACGGCCCTTCCACGTAGACTGAGATTTTCCGTCAGAGTGAGTATTTTTGTGAGTTAGACGGAGTTCTGACTTGTACTTTCGCTCCAGTGCCCGAGAGTGTGATTACTGTGACAGTAGCTGAGAGGGAGGTGAAGGAGAGAGAGAGAGGGTCAGGGGGGATGAGGGGAGGTGACCGGGACGGGAGGGAGGAGGGGGGAGAGGGGAGGTGAAGGGGGGAGAGACTAGATGAGTGAGGGTGCGGAGAGAGAGAGGCGATTTGGGAGAGGAGAGAGAAAGGGGAGCAGATGGGCAGAGAGAGAGGGAGAGAGAGAGGGCGGTTGACTCGATGAGAGAGTTGAGAGGGAACGAGAGGGGGGGATGGAGAGGGAGCGAGAGTGGAGAGCTGAGCGGAGAGGGAGAGAGAGAGGAGAGTACGGGGGAGAGAGAGCAGAGGGAGAGAGGGGAGAGAGGGAGAGCGAGTGAGAGTAGAGGGAGAGTAAGGAGATCCGAGATGGGATGAGAGAGAGAGAGAGAGAGGGGGGAAAGAGGGGCGGGCAGTAGGAGAGGAGAGAAGGAGAGAGAGAGAAGGAGAAAGAGAGAGAGAGTTTAAGGAAAGGGGGGAGAGAGAGAAGGAGACAGAGAGAGAGAGGGGGAGAGGGGGGAGGGGGAGAGAGAGGAGAGAGGGAGGGGGGGGAGAGAGAGACAAAGGGAGAGAGGGAGATAGATAGGGAGGGAGAGACAGAGAGGGAGGGAGAGACAGAGAGGGGGGGATGGAGAGAGAGAGGGGGGAGAAGAGGGAGAGAGGGAGAGTGGGGAAGGGGGAAGAGGGAGAGAGGGGGAAGAGAGGAGGGGAAGAGAGGAGAGGAGAGATGGGGGAGAGGGAGAGGGGGGGGAGAGAGAGAGAGGGAGAGAGGGAGTGAGAGAGAGGGAGAGAAGGAGAGAGGGAGAGAAGGAGAGAGGGAGAGAGAGAGGTGGGAAAGGGGGGAAGGGGGAAGGGGGGAATTAAATAATTGTATTCTTTGTATTCATTAATGGTGTCTTAAGGGGGTGAAAAATAAAATAAAATAAAATAAAAAAATTGGCTTATATGAATTAGGTTTTAATTAATGATATAATTTTTTTAAAAATTATTATAAAGCATGGTTGTGACGAGTCATGTAAAATAAAATGAATTTTATTTTAATTCATGTTAAATTATATGTATTTTGGGAAATAATAATTATAATGCAACTTTGAGAAGACTTGTCACATTTAGTTATTGATTTTCTTTACTCAACGCTATTAAGGGTGTCTTAAATAAAATAAAATAAACAAAGAAAATAAAATAAAGTTTTATTAAATTATATGAATTTTGGGAAAAAATTATAAAGCAACTTTGTGGAGACCTTAAATCACATTTATTTATTGATTTTCTTTATTGAAAGGTTACTTTAAAGCTTAAGATTACATAAAAACCTCATCAGCTTTATCATCATCAATCGTCCTCATTTTCCACCACCTCCTTCCCTTTGTATCTTTGTAATATAATAGTCTGTTCAAAAGCATTACATTTATTTTGTACATGTGAAACTTAAGATTTGGCGGGTCTTCAATCAAAGAAAAGGCTAAAATATATTCGTAAATTGCCATTTTAAAATAAATGCTTATACAAACTAATCAGAGGTACTGAAGTAAGCCATGTGATCTGCATGAGCTAATCCTCAGCACAGAGGTGACTTAGTGTGTCTTGCCTGCAGGCGGATCTCATGTAAACCAGATTTGCTGTGAGACTGCTCGTTTTTAAAACAACACTCAGGGAAACAACAAATGCTTTAGTTTCAACATCATAAATAAGGCAAGATCCCCCCAAAATACACATGTCAAAAGCTAAAATAATTTCAAGTGACCATGAATGCCTTTGAGAGAAGATCATGTATCGTCAAGAGAGAGACTTTAATGAGACCTTTTAAATGTTTTAAAAGTGTTTAGAGGGCCCAGTGACGTTGTACAATTTAATGAACATAAAGATAAATCATTATCTAAAAGTGATTTTTATTTCTATAAATATAGGTGTGTTCAATTATTTGTCTAAATGTGTGTGTGGGTGACCGAGGGCTGTGGTGCTAACGGAACCTCAGGTGCTCATCACATGAGGGATGAGTAATCAGCTTATACAGTCAGTGCTCGTCTGATGTCTCAGAGAGTGTGAAAAATCTCAGCTGATTCGCATCGCTTGCTCAGTATTGGGAACAAAGAGGCACTGAGATCTAACACTGTAAATCCTAAGGGAAATATGTTGCTTGAGTCAAGCACTAAAGGGGTTTCCAACCTCCTGGAAGAACAGGGTCAAATCAGTTATGTAAAAATGAGAATAAAATGCCCTGGTCACTGAAAGGATGGTGGTTTTTCTGTAACACAGCTGACAACACTTCTGGTGAGATCCGCAAATTTAGCATTGTGTGGAAGTGTTTACAATCCAGCTCAACAACACAACCTCTGGGACCTGTGAGCGACTGTGTTTTCTCTCACCGGTTTGTTTATTTCGCACACATCCTCTGACCTGCAGCCAGAGCGCCAACGTTTTATTGTATTTCAGAATTTGGGTTTTTGAGTCCGCACAGGTTTCACCACCATTGTGAGGCTCAAAGAATGTGAGAATCTTTTCAACAGCTTATGGAGACAAAAACAAACTGGTTGAGAATGATATGAGAATATGTTTGATTATAGGAGAAAATTAGACCAGTGAGGAAATGTATCAAAATGTATTCCTCATTAAAATGGCTATAATATAACTTTTTGGAATAAGCAGACGCTCACTACTCAGTTTAAAGAATAGTTAGTATTTTAAAAAATCCATTCCTTCCAAAACTTATAAAAAAATAAAAAAATGCTCTCAGCTTCTTTTGGTCTGGCTACAGAATAACACATTTACCCTACCCAGAACTCCCAAAACAGGCTTTCTAAACATTTGGTCCAAAGAAGATATAATCAAACTTTCATAGAATGTATGCAAGGAATATGTTTTAGTGAAGGTGATAAATAAAGAGTGAATTCAATACAGTCACCAAAGTGTTGAGGAGTTGCATGTGTTTGGAGTAAGAGGGTGGAAGTATTCAGCACGCCTGTTCTAATGAATCCATGTCCTGTCACACTTCAATGCTAACTGAACTCTCCATCTTACAGGCCTGATGTATTAGTATTAATATGTGATTTGTAATCTTATGAGAAGCACAGTTTCCAAAGAGAACTTTTTAGGTTCGGGAAATATAAAGTTTATATTAACCTCTTTAGTTTGTATTTGTGTCTGTGTATCACATCAACAAGGATCACCTGCCAACCCACACTGGTCGCCGCAGGAGCTGATTCCAACCACTTGGAGTTAATCACCACGACCTTTAAGAAGACTCTCCACGAGTGCTTCAGCGGTGATACCTCAGCTAGCTTCCTCTGGCACGGAGTGCTCTTTGCTTGTTCGTTTGGGATTGGACTTTGCTCTGTTTTTTTTTTTTTTTTTCTTTTGCAAATTTTTGCTTGTAATTGTTGATGTTGTACAGTATTTAAGTCTTTGGTATATTTCGACATTGTAAATAAAATCCTGTTCACTCTAAACATTTCCCCTTCCCTTATTTGTCTCTAATTCCATTGGAACACATGTTTGTGTTCCGTTCCAAACCCCTTGACGGTGTATAACAATAGTCATGTTAATGATCAAAATAATTACTTAGGATATTCAGTTTTTTGAGAAGATTGCCATTTTTGATTCAACTTGTTTTGTACCCAACACTATTGATTAATAATTATGTGAATTATATTTGTTTAAATTATAATTATATGTTTATATAGTCATACATCAAGATACGAATGCTTCACATTATGGAAAATCCAAGATATTAAAGGCCAAGCGAAGAACATTTTGTTTACATTTACATTACATTTATTTCATGTTTCATGTTTCATGATACTAAAACAAATCAGGGTTATGAAAAATGGGGGACTAAAGACAACACTGGGCATCACATGGCTGCATTCAACACGGTACCAAATGTTCTGCTCTCCTATTGGTCAGTTCCAGCCATGATGCTGTATTTTCGTTCGTAGTATCCTGCTCTCCTATTGGCCACCTGACGCCCCATGATTACTTCCCTGCATATAATATGGAGATAGCATGCGCAACGTTTAGTATGATCTGTAAAACAAGCTAAAATGGGTGTAGCCAATTTTCATTTATATAATTCTGTTTTCATTGTTTTATTATTATTTATGAAATTTATAATTTGTAGTTTTAAAGATTGAAGAATCCTACTTTATCTTGCTAGGGTTTTCCATGTTTTTTTTTTTTTTACATAATTTTTGTTTTTTCTGTGTGGCTTGGAACGGATTTGACATTTTACATATAAAACTTGCTTCAACATACAAAAAATTCAGCATACCAAGGCCCCCCTAAAACAAATTAATTTCGTATCTTGAGGTACCACTGTAATTTGTTTAATCATTTTAACCAACTTGAATTCAATTATCGTTCATATCTTTTGTATCACAGGTCCTCCTTCACATTTTTGGGGAAACCAGTTCATCCACAGGACATCTATCCTTTCCACATTAATTTCTGTGAGCAATTTCTCATCTCTCATTTGTCATATTTTCATCTATCCATTTCTTAGCCCGCATCTAGCTGCAGCACACTGGACAAAAGGGTATACATTGGACAGTTTGTCTGTCCATCAAAACATTTCGTAGATTCACCATCCACCATACAGGCCATTTAGATGGTTGATTCATGTTTTTGAACTATGGAAGGAAATCAGACTTTAATTCAGAATCAGTAATTTAAACAATCTGAATTTTGTGATTACTTGTAATAAAATAAACATTATAAATTTATTTGGTTAGCTACCAGATACCAAAATATTGTATTAAGATTTCTTTTTCTTTATCAACATTTATTTAAATTATTTAAAGACATTGATTGTATATAACATGGACATATTTGCTAGATGTTTCGTAAAACAGGCTATGGGTATAGCCAACCATCACCATCATGGAAGTGTCTGTTTCCGTTAACTAAAAATGTGTTCATACAGGCAGGACATCTGATAGGCTCAAGGTTTAAATTGAATATACCTTTAATATACCTTAAACAAAGTAATTATTAATTAATTCACCCCTCGAACTGTTCATGAGGTCAAAACTGGCGATCTGAATAAAAAAACTGCAGCACCAAGGATGTTAAAATGTTTGGGTTTTTTTCAGCTCCAAAGCTGGGCAGTTTTAGCGCAGGAGTAAACGGTAATATGCTCCCATCTGACCCCACACTCTTGTGGCTGGTCGAGGTACTACAGTACTACAGTTCAGTCACTTCCCATTGCGCTGGAGGGAGAGTGGGAGGTGGCCCCTTGTTTTAAAAAGAGCAACTTTTCAAGTTATCCTTAAACCCGAATACTATTATACAATATATTTTACATGACTATATATGTAATTGTTTAGCAGAAACGATCTTGTTTTGGCAAAATGTCAAGTTTGAAACTCACTTACAAGTTTTAACATTTTACACTGTAAATGTATCAATTGAAAAAAGTAAAAATAGCGATTTAAAATGCATATTAATTGTATTTTACATGTGTGTTTTAGCAACCTACAAGAACCTGGTATAATGTCTGTTTCTTCGCTGTCGGAAATGCTTTCTTCAGAGACCATAGATGAATGAATCCAGTGTATCTCTTTGTTTCTTGAACAGATACTTTTATTTTCTAATAATTGAATCCGATGTAAATGACGTAACATGCTCTACACTCGGTTGTGAACATTCTCTAAAGCTGTACTCTGTCCACTCTGGACTGGTGATCCTTCAGCTTCACTGCCGGTGCCTGAGCTGTGCCTTGATGGCATGCAGCCTGCGGGCGAGGAGAGCGCGTAATGAGGGCAGCTCAGTGGATGTCAAAACCCGCGCCATGCGTCATGCATCAGCTGGAGGCGCGCTGATCTCTTCCTCGAGCTGAAACTGAGCCCAAGAACATTTACCCGTTCATTCATCCATGACACTCATCAAAACAACATCTGAGGAGAAGAGAGAACACGCCAAGTTTGCAGGGAGTCAGAGCACTGACAGCTAGCAGCTCCGCGTGAAAGTGAACCCAACAACTCTGGAACGAAGTTCTCGTCATCACCGGCAGGAGGCAAGCGAGTGCCGTCCGCGGCAACGCGCCTCTCCCATGCCTCAGGTCCTATACTGACGGAGAGATACAGAATATTCTCTGTCGACTCAGAGGAAGATGATTCGATTCAACTCTTTCCCTCCAGATTCAAAACAAGAATCCAGCCAATCCCACAACATATTTTGTTTTAATACTTAATGTTTAATCTAGTGTTTTGACACGAATACGTTTTTAAACAGCATTTTTAAAAGTTCTTTTTTTTGGTTGGCTTTTGATATTTTTGTTACTTTTATGTTTTTTTAATGGTCCGAAAACACCCGAGAAACTGTTATCGTTTGTGGCAGTTTGTGAAAAATTATTATCTCTACTTTTATTTAAGTCTAATTTAAGTTTTATTTAAGTATTTACTGCAGAGCACACATTGCATTGTTAATTCACTCGAATACAAAAGGAAAACATCAATAGTATGCAATCAATTAAACAGTTCCATTCTCTATAGTTGAGTGCCTTGGTCAAGTTTACGTGGATCCACTCACAGAACCTTTAGTGAATCAAGTATGCTTTTAGTTCATTCTTAAGTTTTTAATTACGTAATGAATCCACACAGAATAAAAATGATCAGAATTGTTAAAAAACAAGCATAAATAGGACTTAAAGCTCAATCGGATGTCTAAAACTTAACAAAATGTGGAAATAAACCAAAAAGTCTATAAGTCATTGTTTGAAATTAACTGCAAATGTTTGTCATTGTCTTAATAAAAATGACAAATAAGGAAATACGTTGCAATGACTCCAAAAAATTGTTGGAATGAAAAAAATAGAAAAGTTGCTGAACTTTTGCCGTCACAACAATTATAAATGTTCGCCTGCATATTTATATAAATGATGAAGAACAATACTACAGTGTTTTCTTTTCTGAGAAAGTCTAATTTTACATTTTAGCACAAAGCATCATACAAACAGATTCAAAATTTTAAAATACATAACTCATTAAAATCCAGATTTAATGTAATTTAGCACGTTTTGTAGTTTTAGTCGTGAAACAAAAACCCTTGTATTGAATTGTTAGATTACTGTATTTTTCCTCAAACAGCGGTGTTCATTCATTGGGAGTCACCGGGACTGTTCTCGGTGCTTCTGCCGGGGCCTCAGGCGCAGGCTCCGGCTGCTGCTCAGCTGTTTCGACTCTGAAGTCGTGAGGCTCGCGCACGCGTCACTCTCACCACCGGAGCCACGGAGAGAGAACCGGAAGCGACTAGCAACCCTGAGATTTGGGAAGACCAGCGACAGTTGAAAGCGCGTTTCAATGGACCCAAACATCTCCGCCTCTCCTCAATACGTGACAACAACCGCGTTTTAGAGGTAGCCAACACACCGAGAAGAACTACGGCGGGAATAAAGGGTTTCCTGAAAGCGTCCGAAGGTTCGAGTCTGCCAGGCATTGCAATGGTGAGTACAGATGAATTGAGAAGCGTCTAGAAAGGCCCGGTCGATGGCAATCATAGTTTTGCTTCAGAACTCAGTAGATAACGCACTTAGCAATGGACTACAGCAAACTGCTTAAAAGCGATGCTTAAGCCAAAAAGGTGCTTGTTGGGGGTGAAGGCAGTTGGTGAGTTGGACCGGATGTTCAAATGATAAATGTGATGTATTTCTGTAAATGTCATTGCTCTTTATCAAACATAAAGACATTCTGATGAAATGACGTAAAACAATGTTATGAATTGTGTAAAGAGCAAAGCGGCTGAGGCATATGTTTGCGCATTAATTGGGATCATCCGATGGGTTTAAAAGGGGATTTGGCTCGCTGCTGTTATCCCAAATCAAAGGTTTTACTCAGGATTTGCCGGATGAACGATAACCGGACAGATGTTTGGAGTTTGTGGTTGCCTGGAGATGATACTGATGCTGCTAAAATTTGGGAGATTTGTTTTCAAGGAAGCACTGTTTTATTGAGCTGTTTTTAACTTGCGTCGTTCATCACCTCCTATTTTGAGAAGTGCACGAGACAGTGGCATTTCCATCAAGCACATTAATTACACGGATAATGATTGTCATTGAACAGAGGAGCAAATGCGACCCCCTCCTTCCCTCACATTTCCACACCCACTCAGCGTCGCGCACCGAACCGACACGAGAAGGGGGTGAAACACGCAATTCGAGGGCACCAGCAGGTACCAATTCGCGAAACTTCATCCTCCGAATGTCGTTTACATTGGATTTATTTTTGGTCCGTGATAAAGGACACGCCCAGAGCCGTTTTCTCCGTCGCCTAGACACCGTTTAACCCTTTGGGCGGGTTACATCAATCTCTTTTCTTCAGTCGGTGTCGTCAGGGGTGCAAATGTAGAGCTGGTGTAGCCCCGGGGGTGAGTTTGGACTCAAACAGAACGATATGACCGTCTAAATGGTGGCACGGTCGGGGTTGCTTGTGTTTTGGGTGGGCCCGGAGTCTGTGGAATGGAAATAAGCGGAGACGTCAACATGGCGACAGCTGCTTCGCCCCTGCGTTCGAGATGAATCCTCGGCGATAAAGGTAGGGCCTTCACTCTCACCTTGGGATTTCCGAATCCCTCGAGACAGAAATAACTGTCGCGAGGAACAATATCTACGACAAAATGCACTCTGGAGGAGCTACTTTTGTTCCACCTGTTGAAACAGTGGCTACTTTTATCAAAATAGACATCTTTGAACGCTGTTTTGGTCAGTTGTTTACAGGTTGGACGTATTATTAGCCCGATAGTATTATATAAATATAGCAATAAAACATAAAGTGTTAAAATATACAGGTGATTGCGGACCAGTAGAACATTTTGTGCCATAATAAGTAGGGTTACTGCTTGACAATGAATTGACCACGCAAGCGTCAGCGAGTGTGGGGAGCTGTGATTGGGGAAATCACGCTTTTGGCGCGTGACGCGGGTGCGGGAAGCGCGTGGCGGATCTGAGATGATCCTGAATATATATATATCAACGTTTCAGCACCATGGAGAGCAGCGTGGAGAGAACAAACCCAACTCAAACATCTGTTTTTCTTACATTTTCAGCTAATGTGACCTTCTAAGTGATTGATTTCCAGTACAACGCTAGATGTAAATGCTTTATTTCTCAAAAATGTTTCTTAGGAAATGTCTTGTTCAAAGGAAAGCGTTTTAGTTTGCGCTCAGAAATTCTGTTTTAAAATTCACAGGAAACAGAAAAAAAAGAATGTCAAGGCAAGGCAATTTTATTTTATAGCAGATCTTCGTACACATTACACCAATCAATCAATAAATCAATCAATCAATAAATCAATCAACCAATCAATCAATCAATCAATCAAACAATCAATCAATCAATCAATCAATCAAACAATCAAACAATAAAAAATATTTATGTAACGCTTTTTTAGTAGTTACTTCAAAGCAGCTTCACAAATGTCTAGTGTGGATTAACTTGAGTTCAATTGGAATTTCTATTGCATAATTATTTTGTTTATAAATAGAATACTGCTACATTTAATAGTTTTAGAAAATTGTTGATTTAAGCCAACCAGTAAAATTTGACTTTCTACAAAGCCTGATTTAAACTGATTTTGGGCGATAAATAAAGTGAACGGGACAAAACCGGAGAACCCGGAGTAGCACCCACACACACACATGCAGAGAAAAGATGTATTAACAATTCCAAGTGCTTTACAGAGGAATAAAAAAACATATTTGAAATAAAACAGAAAATAAATAAATAATTTTTTTTTATCAGAGATTAAAAAACAAAGGATAAGATATTAAAATCATTCAGATTCAAGAAAAAAAATTCAAGAAAATCAGACGTTTAAGGCAAAACACTGTTCACACAGCAGTTTTCAGTCAGTAAATACAGATTTCAATTAGTGAGTTTAAATGTGACTAAAGTTTTAGCCCCTCGAATCGCTTCATTAAGCTGGTTCCAGATGCGGGCAGATTAGTAACTGAAAGCAGACTCTCACTGTTTAGAGCGAACCTTTGGCTTTTATAACTTATTCGAACCTAATGTTCTAAGAGCTCAGTAGTGTCAGAAATGTAGAAGTTGTTATCCTCAAGCAGAAGAGCTCAGTTTGCTTTTTGAAGGCATTAAAACATGGATTATTATTAGATCTGTTCCTTTCAGTTTCCACGGACTGAATCCAGGTTCACACATTTTCCCAACCTCCTGATAATTGGTGGGACACAACTGCCCTGCTGCTTTTGCAAATTGTGTACTGTTTCACCTTACAAGTCGCCATTCTATCTTGTTCATTCTACATGTTAGTCCCTCAAGTCTTCCTGTCTGTAGAATAGAGCTGCTAGCAATATTATAATTGTTTTATAAGTGCCTTTTTAAATCACTGCCTGCTACTTTTTGTCACCTTGAAGTGTAATTCTTTAGTTCACTCATCACACTGTTATTCCTTTGTCTCAAACCTGACCAGGGGATTTGCCAATTGGTAAATTTGTTAAATTAAGAATGTTTTAAACACATTTTGTAATGTGGTGGTGAAACAATCATTGAGTTATAGTGTCAGTGAATGCTGGAATATTTCAGCTGTTTTTGTGTTTCTACTTTGATATAGAAAATGGTGCTTGAAACCCAAAGCATATTTGCAAATTCATGGTGGCACAGTTAGCACGCCTACATCTTAGTGCTGTAAGTTCCTGGTTCAAACCCAGCTCCTGGGGCTGTGTTGGCATCTCCTTATAGTGAGAGGGCTATCTCCTGGTGTTCAGGTTTCTTCCCACAGTCCAAAACATGCATGCCAGGATAATTGTTGACTCTTACGTGTCCAGTAGAGACAATGTGGGCTTGTGAGGTACTAGCAACCTGCCAAGAGTGTGGCCCTGTTTATTCAAAGCTGGAGAACAACCAGACCTATGATAAATCGGTGTTCTTTAGCTGTTATAATAATCTGTAATTAAAATTCTATTTTTGAACCTGGTGCTAAAATAAATGTTGTTGACGCCATTACGCAGCAGTCTTAATTGAAAACAATTGCTCAAATATTCTGTGAGTATTGCAGTACCATAAGCACTCTGCTTAAAAATCTCTCGTACTTTAAAAAGATGGTAAAATATAAGGATCTATTTTAAAAGAGTGTATCAATTCAATTATATTAATAATATAGAATTTTATATAATGTAAAATTTTATAGATTTGTTTCAACTAAAATGATAAAAAAAAGTTGTTTTTATGTGAAAGGAAATCATTTATAATGATCAAGTATAGTGATTTATTTTTTTTATTTATAGGATTTGGTCTGCTGGAATACATTTTAACACACGTGAAACATATAAACATGAAGATATTTTTAACAGAGATCTTTTAAATTGCTTGATTTACCTGATTGAAGTAACTTTAAACCTGAACTGAAAACTTTTCAATTGTAATCTGTGATTTTATTCAAATGACATGTTTTTATGCAGTGTGGAGGAATGGATCTCATAACAAATGACAAGATAGCGGAAGGCAATGTCTACCCATTTGACTTCTGAACTGAAAATAAATCTCTTGCACAATGTAGCAGAATTATCACACTTTTAATATACTAATAAACTGGTAATAACCCTATTACAAGTTGAAGGGGCTGAACATAAAATTATGTTGCAAATTTTAACGGTAGACATTCACCAAAGCAAACAGCTTCATAAAATAAAACAATTAAGAGTAAGACCAAATCCACTCTGAATAGAGAACAAATAGAGAACAATCAAACGGATTAAAAATATCTATGAGGTTACCATCTAAATCACCAATTCCTCACATAAACCTTCAACTTTTTATAAATGTTAGTATTTCACTATAAAAAAACCTATAAAAAAGTTAAAGGGCTCAGTGTTATTTTAACTATATACAGCGTAGAACCAAATAGATTAACCAAAGTCAATTTAACACTTAGATTTTTAAGTAGTATAGGTCTATGTGAGCTCACGTGAGCGCTCATCTTTTCCACATCTGTCAGAATTCATGTTTCAGACAGTAACACTTGTAGTGTCTAAATAAGGGAGTGTGCGTATCATGGTCTGAGGGGGAACTCTAAAGGCATATTCTGACACACTCTGCATGCCAGGAGATAGCTTAGAACATCTGAAGCCACCTTCTCAGTGACACACTGTCAAGATCTCTCAATATCTACTTAAGTGAAGCAAGCGATGAAGGTGACAGATACTTCTTTGCTGCTCTTTGCTACTGTAGTCGACAATAATTGATTGGGACTCAATTGTGATGGATCTTTTTGTTTTCAGTTTGAGAGAAGGAAATGTTTTGCTGTTTGTTATTGAATAAAAATTCAAGGAGTGAAACGGAGGAGTGTGGATTAATGAGCAATGGTACTCCAGAGGGTTCGCTCAATTTTTGTAGGTGGTTGAAAGGATGGATGGTAGGATAAATGCTTTGATGGGTAGATGCATGCATGAACGAGCGAGTTGATTTTTTTAATTCTGTCCTCAGAGAGAACAGGTTGAACTGGTTGGGTGATGGGAGAGAGAGGGAGAGGGAGAGAGAGAGAGAGAGAGAGAGAGAGAGAGAGAGAGAGAGAGAGAGAGAGAGAGAGAGAGAGAGAGAGAGAGAGAGAGAGAGAGAGAGAGAGAGAGAGAGAGAGAGAGAGAGAGAGAGAGAGAGAGAGAGAGAGAGAGAGAGAGAGAGAAAGAGAGAGAGCACACAGTGCTCCTGGATAAATGCACATACACAAACAATAACTGAGGGCTATTAGTCACAGTTACTCACTGATATGTACTCTCAGGAATATCCAATCTGGAGTTCTATGTTACCAAGGGCTCTGCAAAGAATTTTATTAATTTTATGAATTATGCAAATAAATGTAATGGTATGACGTGATTGTGATACTGACACATGTGAACCAAGACAGTACATGGATTGCACAGTGTTTTGCAAATAGTGAGGATTTACATGTGTCAAACTCGGGTTTCCACTTTTAAAAAGGGTTTTAAAAAGTCTTAAAATCTCTGTTCTTAAATAATCTTTCACAGGTCTTTTTTTTGCTAGAGGTTCAGAAAGTGCTCTTAAATGCTAAAAAAAGTGATGGTTTGTAAATGCTCTAAAAATTGATTCTTGAGGTTGCTAGACATTGACAAAAAAAAAATTTAAATTTTAAAAATAACATTAAGGTTTCCAATAGACTGACAAAATTCTCAAAAACAATCAATTTTATAAAAGGTGTGGTTAGAATTGCCTTCATAAAAGGTTAGATTCCTTTGTTAATTCTCAAAAAGTGATGGTTAGGGTTTCAAACAATGTATTTAAAGCATGCTATTTAATATGCAACAAAGTTGTGCATAAAATGTCATAATTTTAGACTTTAAAATCTTTAAAGATTCTCAATGAGGGTTGTGTGATTTCCAGTCCTTGTTTGTAAATGATACCTAATGCTCACATTCTTCTATGACTTCAACTCAATAATAAATTCCATAGATAGAATCCACTGCTGCTTCTGTTTCCTCAGAGAGTCCACAAATTTCTTTCTTTCCTTTCTCAGTTTTTACTTGAACAATCGCAGCCAGTCTGGATTATAGCAATACCCTAAAGGCTTTTTGTAGAGTTCTGGCTATCATGTGTGCACCTCTTTATCAGGCCTTCTTACCTTGATACACAGTTAGTTGGTGTCTGTGTTTGGTTACTATCCTTTGAGTTCCTTTCATGATCATCTTGAGGAAATTCTTTTTTTTCTTTCACAATTGTAAATTCTGCAAACCATATGTAAAATTAGATTTCATCCAACATTTTTATACCCTGATAATTCAAGGTTACTACACTTTAATTTCCTCTTTCCTATTTTTTCCTTATGTTTTACATTTAAATGATACATTTAACAGTTCTAATGTAGTTTTAGTAGGGACTTCACCGCTGAGGGAGGGGTTACGGTAGAAAGTAGTAATGAATGATGCAGAACAGTTGTGATTAACTATGTGATTTTTAAAATCAACATTTTTACAGAACTATTTTTAAACCTTATTCTGTTCTACATTTTTGACAGTGTTGAGTAAAAAGGATTGAAGTATGGATGACATTTTTTTTAGATATTTTAAACATAAACCTACATATGACAATCAAATCTTGTAATGCAAAAATCAATATTATCACTAACTACTATCACAGGTTACATCATTGTTTATAGAAACGTAGTATTACTTCTTTTGACGCTATGGCAATTTACACTGTGTCAGGCTTTGTTGATTTTCTTCTACCATTGATTGTAATCAGTTACAGTGTAAATGCAGTTTTTGTGATTTATATTTATTTATAATGATAAATAATTACAGGCTTGTACAGAGGACCAAATTGTTTACTTTGTTAACTGAAAATTGTGAAAATTAATAAATAATATGTAGGGGCTATTTAAGTTCTATGAAAGCCTTTATCTTAATGCTGTCTTTGCATGATTACATGACAATAATTTGACTCTGGTGTTTTGATAATCACGGATTTAAGAAGCCGCTCATGTGCCATAAGAAATAAATTGTAACAAGTGTAACATCTCAAAATATGTAAAGTGTAACACTTTACAATACTCTTCCCTAGTTACCAATTAACTAACAGGGAGTAGTAGTTACTGTTAGTTACCAAGTGAATGTGAAAGTGAGCAGTTGGTCAGATATGGAGTGACCATATAATTTGTATTCTGCAATTATCCCATCCCAGTGTACACACACACAGCAGTGAACAAACACACTGTGAATGCACACCCGAGCAGTGGGCAGCCATGAGAGCAGCCCGGGGAGCAGTCGGGAAACTGGTGCCTTGCTCAAGGGCTCCACAGCTGTGGTTGTTGAAGATGTAGAGCAAGTGTTTCATCACTCACACCAACTTCAACTCTGTGGATCTGGGGATCGAACCAACAACCTTCCGATCACAAGCCAATCTTCTTATCCACCAGACCACGACTGCCCTTAACTACTGCTTTAGTAACTACTGTTGTAATTACTTTTTCTGAGTTTCAGCATAATGTCTTCAAATTCTGCATATGAAAAGTGGGATTTAAGCCAATGATCAAGAACAATAGGCAAACAAATAAAATAAAGAACTGGTTTTCTTGAATAATTTACCTCACCAACAGGTCTTGATTTCTTTAATTAAAAAATATCTTATCTCAAATTATAGAGCTCTTTTTTCTACGGTGCAAGGTCTTGTCATTTTTCGAGAGCAGTTTTCTAAGAGAAGCTATGTTGCGAGTGCTTCATGTCACGTTATGTAGGATTCACTAATCGAGCCCCTTATGGCAAGAAGCACACGTCCAAGGCAGATTCACAGCCTGAAGCAATCCATACCATCGCTTATTGGCTGATCGTTTTTCATCTTAGCAGGAAAACAGAAAAACATTAAACATAACCATTCACCGTTGGACATCAGTATACCCTCTGTGTGTGCTATAGTGACATCTTTCCTGATAATATGGATTATTTGCAAATGCTTCATGATTTTTACGTTAGATAGCAGATGTGCTTTGTGTTATTTACTTTAGTACAGGATTGTTTGTTAAAAAAATATTTTTCATTATTGTTGTGGTGCAGTACTTCATGAATAATTCAAATGTGAAGAATCGTGTGAGATATGGATTTAAGTTGGTCCTGATTTTGAGATTGCTTGAAATGAGTTTATTTTCCAGTTGGATGAGGGTGACAAGTTTTGCATCGTAGGTGGATTGGAGTTGTGTCAACTCTTGTTGGTGTGAAAGAATTCCTGGTTTCTAAAAAACTCCTGATGTTGTTGTTTTATTCTTTTGTCTTAAAAAAAACGTGGTCTGATTATTTGAATGAGGAACAATGAAAGGGTCTTGACTTTTTTGGAAACAATGCCTGATGGAATCTGTTGGAGATGCAGTTGTCGATTTTCAAATTGTCTGCCAACACAGAAATTGATTCAATATAGGTTGCATTGCTGTTTAAGATACAGTGTCATGTATTGGATGTCAATGACAAGATTAGACATAAGCATGGATGTCACATAAGTGAATACAAGCTGCTTGGTGTTTTGATTCAAAGACATCCTTCAGGAATATTGGATACTTAACCATGCAATTGATACAACACACGTATAATGTAAGTCCTTCCCTATTAAATTTTTTTTTTATATTAAGTTTTTTATATTTTTATTTATATTCAACATGTTCTTACATGCATTGAGACAGCGAATTTGAAGGGCTGTGTTGTGTATAGAGCCCATGGCATGAATGTAGCTGATTTGCTTGAACTGCTTCAAGGTCTGGCCACAGAATGCAGGGCACAGTGCCAGCCTGGCTATTTTTGCCCCCTGACCTGCAGGCATTACTGTTCTGTTGTAACATACAGAGCTGGAACAAGACATGCACTCAGTGTGTTTTAATATCGTTGTTTTATTATTAGTTTTATTATTATTTTGGTCAGAAGAGAAAATGGAGATCATTTTACGAACTATTAATTTAAAATCCTAAACATTTTCTCTATGGTATAACCTAACAATTTCAATACACACTTTCAATGGTGTTTATATTGCTTTATTATATTACTTTATTATTTATTAATAAGTTGTTTGATTTTATATAACTTAAATCCCATCACACGTATTTTAGCAGATTGTTTCTTGACGTGTATTTTTTGGTATATTTTTGTACACATATATTAAAGTATACAGCAGTGGAAAACCATTTGGTTATACAGTTGGTTGAAGATTTAAAAAATAAATCTGACTTATTCAATTGTGCGCGTTCTTTTACTAAAGTTCTTTGTGATCTTTGAGTTAAGTTCTTTGCATTAGGTCATAATTCAACATAAATAACAAATAAATGTCAGTTAGTTGACTGTTTTCTCTCAATTTCACTCATGTCTCATGTCACATTGTTTGTGTACTGAAGGTGTGCTTTCCTCCCTCAGCTCCCGTAGTGAGCGGAGATTAGCTGCTGCAGCCACCAGAGCAGGATGTCAATATGGCTGCTCAGCTGCTCGTTCCACCCGGACCTGACAGCTTCCGCCCCTTCCTGCCCGAGTCCCTGGCTGCCATCGAGCAGCGCATTGCAGAGGAGGTGGCACAGCGGCCCAAAGGTGACAGAAGGCCCGATGACGATGATGAAAATGGGCCCAAACCTAACAGCGACCTGGAGGCAGGAAAATCCCTGCCCTTCATCTACGGAGACGTCCCGTCACAATTGCTCTCGGTCCCATTGGAGGACCTGGACACCTTCTACAGCAACCAAAAAGTATGTCAAACAAATGTTTGCTTGGCTTTCTTGTACTTGTTAGTTATTAGGTATGAGATGTTATTCAGCTGGCTGCATCCTGTGCTTTTTATTTATTTTTATTTTTATTTCCCAATTGTTGCTTGTGGTCAAATTTTGAGAGTGTGACAAAGACAATGATATACCTTGTTTCTCTGGATTGTTTCCAAAGACTCTACAATTAAAAACATTTGTAAAAAAAAAAAATGATTGAAATGAAAACAGTTAATCGCACACTATCAAGACTCAATGAAGGGATTCTGATGTAATGCTTTTGTCATTATCAACTCGCTACATATACTAACAGTATATTGGTAGGTGTATTGGTAGGTGTATGTTCCAGAGTAGTAACTAAAAAGGATAAAATGTCACACTTCTGATTGATGTTGAAAGTGCCCTAGATCAGTGTTAGTTGTCTTAATAGCTTTCTTGTTCTTTTTTGCTAGATTGCATTTGTTAAGGGTTAGATTCTCAGCGAAAGCAAGAACTTATTAAATGTAACAATGAAATGTTATTATAAGCACCTATCAACTGTAAAAATGTTATCAAAATAGGAAAGAATGTAAAGAAAGTAAAAAACAAAACCAATTTCTTTGCATAACTTTTTTAGGACTACAGGCTTCTGCTGGAGCCTATTTAAACCACCTTTGGGTGAAATCAAAGGGACTTAGGGGGCAGCTCTATCATAAGGCTTACAAAATGTAACATTATTTAAAAGATATCAATGATGCATCATGGTTTAGTACAAGGTATTTAGTGTGTTTTTTCCCTTCTTCCCATTTGTTTTGCTTTAGGGGTAGACTACCTTCAGTCAGTCAGTCAAGTTTTTATATAGCGCTTTTTTAGCAGTTGCTTTCAAAGAAGCTTCACAAAGTCCTCGTCTGGATCAGGTCGAGTAAATAGGACCCTCTGTGAGGTCTCTGGGAGCCTCGCTGACTGAGGCAGGTGCTAGTCATATTCCTCCCCAGAATAAAGAATATACAAACTTAAGATCCATCGACGAACAGCTTGCCAGACAGCACCTGGGAAAAGAAGCAAAAACAAAGACAAAACAGAAACTAACAATGAAAAACAATTGTTAAAAAATGTTAACACTGACAACAAACAGGTGATCAGCATCAGCTACCTTGTTCCTGAAGTGCACACACTTTATTTCAGACTTAATGAAACTTAATAGTGTTGTTATGTTTGGAGCTATTCGTATGTGTACTAAAGCAGGAATGGAGCACATATAGTACAATTGCACTCCAGGAAAGACTCCAGTCGGCAATAAATTTCTCTTAAAACACATTTATGTAGGTCAGAGACAAATTGCTATGTTGAGCTTTGCTTAATAACAGCATACACAATTAAATACTTTCACAGAGATTGTTGAAGTTATCATTAACATTTTTAATTCCTCAAAATTCCTCATTCAGAATTCTGAAATTATTGTTCTTTATAATACCAATATAGATTTTGTTAAGCTATATATATTCACAAGTTGTATTCATGAGTTTGCTTTTAGATTCTTTGGGAATTATAACATTTGCTGTGTGTTTTGTGATTGTGTTATTCTACAGTTTGGACATTATTTATGAATCACTTTTTTCTGCAGACCTTTATAGTATTGAATCGTGGGAAGGCTATATTCCGCTTTAACGCCACACCAGCCTTGTACATACTCAGCCCCTTCAATCCATTGAGGAGAGTCTCCATCAGGGTCCTGGTGCATTCATATCCTTTTTGAGCTGAATGGAAGCATCTAACATTGAATCTCTTTTAGTCTGACATTTTGAAGGGGATGAGGGCTTTAAATCTGAGACACTTTCAACCGTATGGCTCATTACTATATATAGTTTAATATATTAACGGTGCAAAATGCATTTTTTTAAATGTAGCTAATCAAGATGAGGGTAGATGTATTTGTCAAAGCTGCTTTTGTTTTGGATATTTTAAGTTTCATCATTTGCTGAGAAAAATCACATGCTGCATTTTTAAATAGAAGTTGTGTAGCAGCTACTAAAACTGAATTGTTTTAAATAACATGCGTCTATGGACCTGCACTGTAGGTTTTCAGAATGAATACAAATAAGTTTTTTTTTATTATTGTACCTATACAAAACATCAGATTTGCAATATGTCATGCTCATTGTGTGGTGATAGTTATAGTTATGATATTTTGCTATTTTTAAACAATGTTTTCAAAAGGACCTTTGTTAAAATATAAAAAGAGAATCTTGAGGGAATGAGTTGATGAGTGGGATGTGTATGTATTTTGTGCTTTGCTGGTGTTTTTTCTTTGACTGATGCTTACTCTGTTCAGTTTTGTGATCATGTGCACAATCTTGACCAACTGCGCCTTCATGACGCTCAGCAATCCACCAGAGTGGGCCAAGAATGTGGAGTAAGTTACTCCTTTTATTACACAAATTGCTAGATTTTTTTAAAGAGCTGCTATTTTTTTTTAAATACCTCTCACGTCATTTGAAATATAGCTTTAAATTTGAGGAACGCCCTGCTGGAGTCAACTAAGAGTTTCTGAATCGAGTCCTAGTTAAAAGTGAATCTTTTATCCTGCACGCTCACACGTCACAACATTTTTTTATTTATCCCGGGAAACTGAAAAAAAAAACAGAGGGAAGAACTCCAAACAAAAAGTGGCGTTTGGGAATCTTAAAAGGACTTTAAACAGAGTCCCAGAAAGAAGTTAGGATTGGATAGGTTCATAGCATGTGAATCCAGCTAGTTGACTCCTTGTGACATTTATGATCCATGTTTGAAAACATATGAGCCAGATTGGCTTTACACCAGTGGGCTCTGTGTACCAGTTTACACTGTAGAACTCAATGCCTGGCACAGACAGAAGATGAGTTTCTACAACACTGAGTTCCAGATCTCCACATCCAAATTAATTAAAAGATCCTTAAATCAAGTTAAATGAAAGTTGTCAGGGAAAAAAATTTATTTCGGGGAACACAATTTTGTGAAATTTGTTTCAGGAGGAACTTCATATAATTGGCTTCCCAGCTTTGATCGGTTACTGGCCATCTTAATAATATATAAACAACCTAAGCCCCTTTTTTCCATTTGACGAAAAGTAACAACCCACCACCAGCCCATTTGGTCTCATTTCTTGAGGGCAGTTCTCGGGTCCGAGTTACACCCAGGCCCTGGGCCCTTCCTTGGACAGCTAACCACTTGCAACTGGGATAATTGATGTAAGTGAGCTCATTAAAGGATGGTACATGAGACAAAGATTATAAATCTAATGACCCCACATTTGTAAGGAAATTTGGAGTTTGGTACTGTATCTATGAGTGTACATGATTGTTATTAAAATAAAACCCAGGGAAATTCTTGCTTACATAGTTACAAATCTGTAAATATCTGAAAAGTTTCTTTTGGCAAATGGAACCTATCAAATTATGCAAAAATGTAACATTTGTGGATGAAACATTTGTTGTTGTTTTTTACATCTTTGCTACCTACCCCTTGGTTCTTGCCCTATTTGTGATCCTGTAACAACTAATGAACCAAAAGTGCTTGATATCTTCACATATAAGTAACAAAAAAACAACACTGAATGTTTCAGAGCGTAAAATGATTTGGTATTTAAATAATTGACACTGGGTTTTATTACATCAGCAGACCTTTTTAAGCCCTCCCCCTGAGCTTGTAACACCAGCACTTTAACGCTGGTTGAACAAGTAGCTAATGTTAGCTAGCCTGCCGTGCATTCGAGCGACAAAGTCTAACTCAAGATGTGAAACAGTGTTACACAGATCTAAACACTAATCTCAATCTATGGACTCCCTGACACAGTTAATCCTCAATAAAAGCATACTCAGAGACTGAATACAGCTAATCTCACAGGCCAGAGTACCAAGCTTTATATTAATTTAAAAATATTAAACTTACCACGAGTGATCCCCAGCACTGTCTGTGTCCTCAAGTCTATGTAGAAATTTGACTGCTCCACTCCTCTTTATCATCACTAATCTTCAAAACAGCTGCAATTTCTCTTTGAGTTCTCCTGTGGTCTGTTAAATTGAGTTAGCACTTTGTTTTAAGCTTGTAGGGAATTTCACCAATGTGCTTTAACAAAGAAAGTTTCGTTCACGGACATGATCAAACCACAGCTTTTTACCACTGTAACTCACACCAGGATGGGAGTTCTTCTTATTGTTCAGTTTTTGGCGTTTCAAAAAAGTTTATCGTAGTCCATATCAGTGGGGAAAGATCAATAGTTTACAGTTGGAAACTATTGTTCTGTACTTATTGTTTTGCGTACATTCAGGTACACCTTCACAGGGATCTACACCTTCGAGTCTCTAATTAAGATCCTCGCTCGAGGTTTCTGTGTGGGGAAGTTCACTTTCTTGCGTGACCCATGGAACTGGCTGGACTTCAGTGTCATCCTCATGGCGTGAGTGTATCACAACATCTACTGTAAATACAAATAAACATTACAGCGAAGAATTAAAAGCTGCTTGGATAGTTTTGGACACATTGATGAAGATCAGCTATGAATCCATCTAGGTGTTGCGCTTGTGTGAGTTTGAGCGAGTGTGTTCCTGTGTGCCTGTGGTAACTCTCTATTTGATTCTACAGGTATGTAACTGAGTTTGTAAACCTAGGCAATGTGTCAGCTCTCCGCACTTTCAGAGTGCTCAGAGCTTTGAAAACTATCTCAGTCATCCCAGGTAAGGGATGTGTGTGTGAGCGTGTGTGTATAGACGTGCGCATGCGTGTGCACACAAACACGAGTGTCAGTCAGGTGTGTGTCTCTGTGTGACGTTTCCCTCTGCTGCCCCGTCCCGTCTTAACATGTGTGTGTGCGCGTGTTTTTGTGTGTGTGTGACACCTCCCCCTCTTCCCTCCCCCCCTCCTTACAGATATGTAACAGAGTTTGTGGATCTGGGCAATGTCTCAGCACTGAGAACCTTCAGGGTTTTACGAGCACTCAAAACTATATCAGTGATTCCAGGTGATTCTAGCTCACAAGCTGCCTCTCTCTCCATCTCTTCATCCCCTTTCTCACTCATTCTGTCGCTCTCAGCGGTCAGAGAAAGCAGGAATCCACACGGCCGTAAAGACAAATGGGATTCCAGGCTTTTAAAAGCACATTCTCCTTATATACCTTTCTTTCAGGCTCTGCTCTGTTATTTCCCAAAGACTATCGCTCCTTGGGAAAGGTTTCCCATCATTCCTTGGGAAATAGACAACTGGGCATTTTTTTAGTTGTGCTGTTTATTGGTTTATTTTTCTGCATGGGACATTGCTGCAGCCTATAGCCTGAGATAGAGAACTTGAGACCCTCTACTCTTCTCTTCTCCTTTGTCTGCTGTTTGAGTTCTATGTGCATGCGCTTCGTCCGCTGTGTCTGTTCTGTTTTGAGCATGTGTGTGTGAGGGTGTGAATCACATGCACACACACGCATGCGCGAACACACGCAATGCTTTACACTGCATGCTTTAATGTGTGCAACACAAACTAACACACCTAAAGCTTCTGATGGCTTTCTTTGTACTAATATCTTTGATCTAATGCAGAATATTGCAACTGTAGAAAATTGTCAAATTGACAAGCAAAATTATTACACCCAAAAATGAATTGTAATGGTTTGCCTTAGCACCCTTTTTTCCGTTTTATACTATTACAATAAGGTTATTTTTCACACAAATATATATATAAATTTCAGGCCGTGGTGAACATGAAGAATTTAATGTAACAATATTAAGTTATTCCATTCAACAAGTTACATTTATTTCTTAGTGTAGTCCCGTGAACACAGTTTCGGCAGGAGCAATCATATAATTAGCTAATAATTAAATCCTTCTTATCCACTACCTAAGATATGAAAACTAAGGCATAACCCTGCCAGTGTGCAATAGGAAGTAACTGAACTGTAGTACCTTGACCGGCCACAAGGAAGGTGGGGTCAGAAGTGAGCAGGTTGTCATTCACGCCAGGGTTAAAAATTTGGAGCTGAAAAAAAAAACATGTGGACACCCCTGGTGCTGCAATATTTTTGCCATATTTATATTTATGATCCCCATCTCCACATCTTCTTGGGGTGTTTCTCAAGCTGGGGGCCCTTATGCTTATCCCAATCTCGTCAAATTTGCTCATGACTCTGGGATAATTCTATGTAAGTAAAGTTGTGAAGAGATTGTTGATGGATAGCAATTCATAAAAAAAAAAATTTGAACATTTTATTTGAGGATTATTTGGGACAAGGAACAGGGAGGTAGCAGGAAGTCTCATTTTTTTCTACTCCCCAGCACCTACCAACAAAATGCTGGATAGTCCCATAACAATTACGGTAGCCAGATGATACCCAGATGGCCTCTAATCCAATTAAGATAGCAGTCCAAGCTCCTATTAACTGAAGGAGATCCTCACACTACTGCTGAAGAAACAAGTTTTAACCCACAGTTATCTTTCATCATGAACACCAACATATCTGTGGCTAGTTTAACTATGGGAGGAAACTACTGTAGTCCATGTTCCTCCAAGATGTCAGAGATCTTTGCTCCATCTCTCAAAACAAAGGTTTTTGCAACCTGTGCTTGTTTCATTCATGATAAATTAAAACCCAGCTCAGGTCTAACCCTCTCTCTACCTCAAGGGAAGGCCATGGTGTTCTTACATCAACCGAGAGACTTTGTCTGCCAGGATTCCAGCTTAACATGCCTGCAACATATAGAGAAATGATCAGAAAGGATGGAAATCAAATGGAGTTATGCTCCATTTTGATGGAAACTCAATTTGGTTGCTTTTTTCATAGACGTTACCATTTCGGTCAAGTCCCTGTATGAGTAGTGACATCATCACAAGGTTTTTGTGTTTGTCATTCTATGTCATAACTTTATGGGCTACTAAGTGACAGAGCAGATTCTAGTCAAAAGCCTCCAAAAAAAACAGTTGCTACTCCTGATTCAACCCTATATTTAACCTAATCGTGCCCAATAGCTAGAATGGTCATTGACAAATAACTCTCTTTTATTGTTATGAAGTATGACTAGACTTCTGTAGGTGCTGGCTTTCAAAAATGTTCTCCAATATTCAACATAAGTTTAAAGCGAAAAGGGTATCCAACTCAACAAGACTATTTTGGTTTAAATTTGGTGCTGTTGTGTTACTTTCTTAACAATGGCAGTTGCTCTCACCAACAAAATATGGTTGGTGTTGTTATGGAAGTGATAGGTTGTGAATTAAGACATTGTTGTTATTATATTTCATGAAAGCTTAGGTTTGGTGATATCCTGAAAAATATTGATGTACAGTACGTGTTACTTGGAAAAAAATAACATAAACAATTAAATAATCAAATGCTTTTTTTTAAGTAATAAGGGAATGTAGTATTGGGATAAAAACACCATGTAAGGTGAGCAGTTTTTTCATTTTTGGGTGATTATTTTAGATTAATGGGTAAGCCAGAAATCAAACTAAATTGTATGTTTTTCTCATTTATCCTCAATTTCCCCCCCAAAAAACTGCATTCTTATTTCAAAGTCAATGTTCTGTTTTCAAGGATAGACTTTCTTGCCAGATTTATTACATTTTGTTTTATTTAATTACAAACCACGATGCCTTTAACATAGTTCATGGTGTTTGAAATGTGTTGTAAAATTAAGTACAATAGGGATCGTTTTATGGTGAATTTTAATGTTTGTCTTTTTGTTTGATAGCTTGATCTTTGTTCTTTAAGTAAAAATAAACCTTTAACTCTGAATAAGAGTGCATACAAGTTTGAAATTGAGGATGAATAAATAAAAAGTTTCTGGTTGTACCATTTCAATAGTAACACTTTAAGAATAAGCATGATTGAAGAGAACTCTCTTGATTCATTTACATATTGGTTATATAAACTTGAAAAGTATTCCAGAACTAATAAAATACAACCCGAAATACCATTTCAGTGTAACTTGTAAGCCAGTGACTGACTTTAATTACGTCACATCACATGACCAAGATTACAACATGGAAGAAGCTGAAGCTAAGGTTTATTTCAAGTAAACTCATAAAATGAATTGAAAACTTGGAATTTAGATACAGATCTACTTATTACATAGTGTACCAAAAATACTTATTTTAAAGTGTTACCTCCTACACAGTCTTTTATTTATTGTGAGTTGTGTGGGGTGGGAGTGTGTTTGTGTGACCACCATCCCGTGCTCCTCAGGCCTGAAAACCATTGTGGGCGCTCTGATCCAGTCAGTGAAGAAGCTCTCAGACGTGATGATCCTGACCGTCTTCTGTCTGAGTGTGTTTGCTCTCATCGGCCTGCAGCTATTCATGGGCAACCTGCGGCAGAAGTGTGTGAGGATGCCCGAGGCAAATGTCACAGATAACTATACCGATTACAGTGGCAGTCTAGAGCTTCAAAACACCACCTTCAATTGGACCGAGTATATCAGCGATTCCAGTAAGTCAAGAGCTTTAGCCGCACTCTCCTTCTCTCTCTCACACTGAGAATGTGTGTTATTGAGATACTCAGAGCCAGAAGTGTTTGAAGAAGTTTAGTGGCCAAAGAAAAATGACTCATCTGGTACTTAAAGGATCTTCTTATTGGTTGTGAAAATGTGGTTTTAAAGCTAGTTGAAAGGTAAAATACTTCCTTCAAGTTGCAACTTGATAACTTCTTTTTAAATTATGTTTGTTAACTTTTATCAACTTGTTTTTCTCTTCTAGACAATTATTACTTTCTCCCAGGCCGCAGAGATGCTTTATTGTGTGGAAACTCTAGTGATGCAGGGTGAGGATTTTATTTTAGAAGTCACGTTTCGGTTGAAAATGATCATTATGTTCTCTTAGAAATGGAGGGGGTGTAATGGTTAGGTTAAAAAAGTTTCACAGCTGTTTAAAAACCCCTCTATTACAAATAGCAATCATTGTACACATTAAGTTAAAGACACCTTTTTGATTAAATTTGTTGAGAATGATCAAAAACCTCAAACAAATAAATGCAGTTAAAATTCACAAGATTTTTATTTTTATATACAACAGATGTTAACCATTCAAAATCAAACTAATTTCAAATGCATTTTAAATGAAAAAAGCACAGTAGTATTTCAGTGACACTGATCGAGAAATGAGCTTCTTTCATATTAGTATGTTAGTTAAATATTAGTATTATAGTTTGTATGTTATAGTATGTTAGTTAAAGTGATTTTTGTTGTTTGATTATGTACTATATTATGTATTATTATATCAAATATCCATTTTCTCAAATTATATTTTTGGGAATTTTTATGTCTTTATTTCAGATGAGGGTGTTCTGACTTGGACCAGAATCAAAGTTCTTAAATGTGTGAAAAAAATCCCCTTTGAGCTGAAAAATAACTTTAATAGGCATTAATTTGAACACAAGTGGCAGGAAACCATTCAGATGTTCAATGTTTAATATTTTTGAGCATTTATCATAAATCGACTAGTTGAGGCAACTAGTGATGGACACTTTTTTTATATCATCTTTTGTCACATTTTTTACTGAACATACTGATTTAATCTTTTTTGCATGTTTGCTATTCCAGTCAGTGTCCAGAGGGCTTCACGTGTATAAAAGCAGGACGCAATCCAGATTATGGTTACACAAGTTTCGACACATTTAGTTGGGCTTTCCTCTCACTCTTCCGGCTCATGACGCAGGACTTCTGGGAAAACCTCTACCAGCAGGTGAAGTTTTGGAAGCATCACGTTTTTATTTAAAAAAAACTTTTTCCCAGTGTTTCTAATTTTCCATTCCAATAATTCTTTATGAAACTGCAGAAACTTTTTCACTAAGTTTTGTTGAAGAAAAAATACATACTTATTTGTGTTTAAAATTATCTCTGCCGTGTCTCTCCCAGACACTCCGTGCCGCTGGAAAGCCCTACATGATCTTCTTTGTTCTCGTGATCTTCCTGGGGTCCTTCTATCTGGTTAATCTCATCCTGGCTGTGGTGGCCATGGCATACGATGAGCAAAACCAGGCCACAATTGAGGAGGCCCAGCAAAAAGAGGAAGAGTTTCAAGCCATGTTGGAACAGCTGAAGAGACAGCAGGAGGAGGCTCAGGTACTGTAGCTCCCCCACCACATGTGCACCGATAGAAGCACTTTTAATTGTGCTGTACAGTTCTTCCAGTCATTCACTTTGATATACAGTTGTTATTTGCTCTCATTATTATCTGCTGAGATCATTATTTCATGCCGTTTTCTTGAACTCTGATCTCTCCCTTTCTCATCTTAGAAGTTTCGCAGAACCTCACTTAATGTGGCTAACACTGCCCTGTCGCTATGGAAACCGACAGATAATGAGGGAGAGAGAAAGTGTGTGAGGAAGAGTCCTTGTAAACATGAAAAGAGGAAGGCAGAAAGACAGATTTAGATTTTGACTAAGCCAGCACTTTTATTTTATGGAGATTATTAACATAATATCCAAAGAAACAATAATAAGCAACTTTCTCATTTTTTCTTTCGGTCTGTTTCCTTCATCCATCCATCCATCCATCCATCCATCCATCCATCCATCCATCCATCCATTTCTGTATTTCTCACCATCATCTTTATGCTGACTAATACCTGTAGTTTGATCTTCAATACTGTCTGTTGATCTCTCTCTTATCTTTGCTTGTGGAATGTTAGCTTTAACTAAGTCTAGCACCAGTTGCCCCTGACAACATTTCTTGCACTCTGATTGGTTGGCAGGTTGCCGTGGCAGCAGCCACAGAGAGCGGAGAGTACAGCGGGAGGGGTGACTTGTCAGAGGAAAGCTCCTCTGGGGGGTCCAGACTCAGCTCAAAAAGTGCAAAAGAGAGAAGAAATAGGAGGAAGAAGAGAAAACAAAGGGAAGAAGAAGAAGAGAAAGCTGATCAGGAGAAGTTTCACAAGTCTGCTTCAGAGGACAGCATCAGAAGGCCTGGATTTCGTTTCTCCATTGATGCCAATCGACTCTCATATGAAAAGAAATGCTCTACACCCAATCAGGTGACTTACTCTAATGTGTGGGATTTGGGTACCATTTAAAATGCATTTTGAGTTTATCTTCTGGTGGTCAAACATAAACCCTGACTAAAAGTAGTTGCTCCCATTGCATAAATCTTTTGCAAATTAAAATATTGTGAATGGGTACAATAGTGACTGTGTGTATGTGTGTTTATGTTCAGTCTCTTCTTAGCATTCGTGGATCTCTCTTCTCTCCACGAAGGAACAGTCGAGCAAGTCTTTTCAGTTTTCGTGATAGAGCACGAGACTTTGGCTCTGAAAATGATTTTGCTGATGATGAACACAGCACATTTGAGGACAGTGACAGTCGGAGAGGATCACTCTTTGTTCCTCGATGTGTTGAAAGGCGAAACAGCGAAACAGCTCCTAGAATCATGCTCCCCGCCAATGGGAAAATGCACTGCACTGTCGACTGCAATGGAGTGGTTTCCCTGGTGGGTGGCAATTCTGTACCAACATCACCAATTGGGCGCTTGTTACCAGAGGTATTTGACAAGGTTTACGTTTATCACAATTTCCATTTCATGTTCACAAATTATACTAAGCAGCTAATAATGGGCACTTTACACCTTTTTCCAAGGGAACAACAACCGAGTCTGATGTGCGCAAGAAACGTTCAGGATCTCACCAGCCATCTGATTATCTGGATGAGGCGGTGGCCAGAAAAAGAGCTCTGAGCGTGGCCAGCATTCTTACAAACACTATGGAAGGTATGAACACATTGACAAACACAAACATACAGATGGAGGTGTCAGTGTGTAAATGGCTGTTTGAGCATGTAATAATTTTTGCAAGTTTGAACTCGCACATCTGGTTGTCGAATTGGTGAGAGTGCAAAAATAGATCCACTCTGCCATGTCGTCTTGGTTTGTCGAAGTGTCTGATCTCACGGTCGACCAATTAAATGCTGGCTCTTTTGATCAAATGTTCAGAGATTTTTCGAGACATAAAAGATATACAACCGCGTCGACTCATGACAGAAAATAGAGCAGAAGAATTTTATGGATGAGAATAGATAGTGAAAAGCTTATCATAGTGATGTCTGAGTGTCCAGAGTTGTCTCATAAAGACTCCAAAGTATGGTGTGGCATATTGCTGTCTTGAACTTTGGCAATTCACTGTAGTCCCCTTGAGTGTCATGGAAGGGCGATTTCCCCTGCAGAGAGGTTGGTGTGAAATGTACATTTGCGTAGGTGTGTGGTGCTCCATTTTTAGTGCTCCATTTTCACTTATTTAATCTTATTTTTTAATTACCTCGTTTCACATGCAAAGATGGGAAGCGCACATGGTGAGCTTTATGAGTAAATAACCTGGCTCTGGGAGGTTTCCCCAGAAGAATTGCAAAGGGCAGAATTGCTAGCACAAACGTTGGATATTTCTTAGTTTAGTTTATTCTTACTGGATACTGGATTTTCAATGTGTATGGCCTGACAGAATCTGCTGAGTGTTTTGGTATCTGTGGAAATTTGGTGCCGCATATCATGTGTGACCCTAGTAATCAGCCAAAGTGTCACCAGTTGATTCATTGATGTCTGTTATTTGATTAATCATAATAAATAAAAAAATTATGTATCACAAAACACTTGAGGTAGTTTTTTTTACCATACATTTAATTTCTGAAATAAGTTGGCCTTTTGAAAGATGTTTTTGATTATTTAGTTGGTAATTCCCAGCTAACTATAGACACTAAGTTCTCATCAGAGGATATGAAAGACCATGAGATCTCATATGCCAGAGAATATTTTCTACTGAAAGGGAAATGTAGAATAGCAGGAGATCTTTTTGGTAGTGTTCTGACTAACTTGAGACAATAAAACATAACAATAAAATTAACGTCTAAAACACATTTGTTTAATGTGTATTTAATAATGATACTACATTTAATTGCCAATTAAACGCAAATCATACGAAGTCTTCTAGAGTCACCTGACAAATGCAAACTGCATTGGTTAGCAATTTCCAGGTCCACTATTACTCTCCTAGCTCTTTTGAGATGACGTTCGAAGCATTGGTTGTTTATGGTCAACCAACCTCAGTTCACCTCTGAAAGCCCTTTGAGAAGTCATGCAACATATATCATGCAATGTTTATATGCAAACAACTGTGACCCATACTGAACTCCAAACTACTGCGTGGTAGTCCAAACTTTCATTAATAATACACTGCACCTTTTCCCAATAAGAGAGCTCAGACTCATCAATATTTATGGGGTGTCAACCCCATAAATAAATGGCAAATATATGGTTGAAAATTAAATTCTCTGGATGTGAAGTCAGAAATTGATTCATTTTAGATAACAATTAATATTATTAATAGAACACATATAAAATATAAAATTTTCCCCTACAACTAAATGTAAGAGACAATAAAAGTGTCGTAAATTATGTTCAAAATGTGCAAATTTCAGTTAATTTCACACTGTTTATCTCAAGGTTGTTTAAAGAGTTTTTGTATGAATTTACTTTTTTATTTATATTATTTGCTTTAACCACACATGTAATCATACAAACATATTCATGGAAACTTCACATCAGATTAAATCTGGAATCCAATATGATCCACCTCACACACACATTTGCTCACACAATCTCTTGTCCTGACCTTTAAATACTGACTCTGTCACGTAGTTGCTGTCACTGCTGACATGCCAATGCAATTATATTTGAACGCCTCCGAGCTCATGCACATTCCAACCGATCATCAGTTATTTTACACATTAAACCTAACAATATTTAAACAAATATTGAATTAGTACTTAATTACAATTGCTTCAAAGCATTCAGCTTAGCTTTATATATATTGCATTTCATTTTCAAGTGTGTGTCCTGTCATTTCCACTTTACTCTCTAATTTGCTTTAGTGTCATTTTAAAGGAATACATTTTTTTTGCTCCATAGAACTTGAGGAGTCACGCCAGAAATGCCCTCCTTGTTGGTACAAGTTTGCTAACTGCTTCCTTATCTGGGACTGCTGTCCACAATGGCTGAAGGTGAAGGAGATTGTGAACATGGTGGTGATGGATCCGTTTGTTGACCTGGCCATAACCATTTGCATTGTCCTCAACACCCTCTTTATGGCTATGGAACACTACCCAATGACAAACCAGTTCAGCCACCTGTTATCTGTTGGAAACCTGGTAAGATGTCTTGGGAAGATTAAACATTATTACAATTTGTGGAGTAAATTAGGGCAATCAAAACTAGAAAGGACAATCAAAACTAAGAACAACACTTTAGCATTGGAACCCATATTGTCTTAAGTTTTGAATCTTTACATTTACACAGAATGCAACATCTTGGGTCCTAATATCTTAACTTTTTGTGATCTTTTATGTAATAAACAGTAAATGAATGGCAAGGCTCTAAGAATTATACAATAATTTTTCATATTGACAGTTATACTCACTATAATTTAGTGTGCTATTGATACTTTCTTTCTTTTTTTTCTTTATATTTTTATTTTTTAACTATTTTATTTTATTTATAAGTTGGATTACAGGGCATTATTATTTTTTTCCAAATGTGGAACAGAAAATATAGAATAGAAGAAAGAAAGAATAGAAAAAAAAATTATGGTATAAAATTTTGAATGAAATAGCAACATGTGACAGAGTCATTGTTCTAACTATTTAAAGTTTCAGTAGCTTTAAATAGTTAGTAACTTTCAGTAACTTCAGTTAACTTCAGTAACTTCAGTTTATTGATGATGTGTTTATTTTTTATTTTGAGGCAATTTAGTTTTTTGGTCATTGGGATTGTGACGCCTTGTCCACGTTGGCCTCTTTATTCAGGTTTTCACGGGAATCTTCACTGCAGAAATGTGTCTGAAGGTCATTGCTCTGGACCCATACTACTACTTCCAAGAAGGCTGGAATATTTTTGATGGAATCATTGTGAGCCTGAGTCTAATGGAGCTGGGCCTGGCCAATGTCGAGGGTCTTTCTGTGCTGCGCTCCTTTAGATTGGTGAGCAAATTTCCACTCTCTTTTTAAAGTAAATAACATGGCCATTTAAAACTGTTGTTGTGTCTTTTTAAGTTAAACTCTAAAAGCATGTTATCTGAGGCTGTTAGGGCCATGCAGTGCCACTACTTATCCAAGAGCTCAAAGTAGCACCTCTTAAAGGTCACACTAATTCACACTAGCGAATATGACTCTTCATGCTATTTCTCTGACAAAGTAAGGTTACTTTTCTCAATGTTTTTTTATATGCAATGCTCCTCCATAACCAATCAGAATCCTCCTTGTTGGTCTCCAGACCCTTCTTTTGAGGAACTTTGTGCTTCGGTTGTTAGACAATTAAGTTTCAGTCATGTCTCACTCCAAAATAAGCCGGACTCATCTTTGTTCTTAATTCCAGCTGTGGGTGGTCTGTTTAATTCTCGAAGACAAATAAGAGAAAATGCATGTACAGTAAACAGTTACTACAGGGTTGCTTTAGCCATTAGCAATTGCTCACCTCCACTTGTGTTGTGTTTTTTACATTATATGATTATTTAAAATGATTATTTACCATATTGAATATAGAAATACTGTAACAAACTAAACTTACTCCAGAGACAGAGATGGGCTGAATTATGGTGCATGATGGATCTATTTACTGGTAATGAGTGGGAAGGGATTTATAGTGACATAATGCTGTATTTTCAAAACCTCTCTTTTGCAGAAAACTTTTGTTCACTCACTTTTCTCCCACTCCCACTCTCTCTCTTTAGCTAAGAGTTTTTAAGCTGGCAAAGTCTTGGCCCACGCTAAACATGCTGATAAAGATCATTGGCAACTCAGTCGGAGCATTGGGAAACCTGACTCTGGTCTTGGCCATCATCGTCTTCATCTTCGCTGTGGTAGGAATGCAGCTATTTGGAAAGAGCTACCGTGAATGCGTTTGCAAGATCTCAGAGAGCTGTGAGTTGCCGCGGTGGCACATGTTCGATTTCTTCCACTCCTTCCTGATTGTGTTCCGGGTGCTCTGTGGCGAATGGATTGAAACCATGTGGGACTGCATGGAAGTGGCGGGGCAGTCAATGTGTCTCATTGTCTTCATGATGGTCATGGTCATTGGGAATCTGGTGGTAAGATAAACCCTTTCACATGACTCGATCCGACTCCTTCACACAATTGTTTTGTTAATATAGATAAAGTGCATTTTACTGGAACACACTTCTTCTTGTCCACCTTTTAAGTATTTTCCTGGTGGTAGGATGGTGTGCAGGTTCAGAGTATTGATATTTAGTATTAGTACAAAATAATATCTAGTTTACTGTATTTGATTGATTGGTTGATGTACATCAGACATCAATTACACTTCATGTCTGTGTTAGGGCTGGGTGATATCTTGAAATTTTGATATATATTGCCATATTTCAATACAAGATATAACACAGATCAAGATAACTTGTATCGATATCTATCGTTAAGTGTTAAAATGACAGTTTACTCCTATTCCCTCTCCACGTATCGCACACAACCTTTCTACTCCGGTTCGCTCTTGCACCATTCTGTAGGATCCTCCCCCAAACCTCTATTGTCACCCAGAGCAGTAGATCACTCTGCTCTCTCCTACCATACCGAGGGCATTGCAAAAACTCCAGCTTTTATCTGCTGTAAAAAAAATCTGCCTGGACTGCGCACCAAAGCAGGAGGGTGCTGACAGGGATATAATGTTAGCTTAGCCGCTAAAGCTAGCAGTATAAATAGAAACTCACCTCATTCTCCTGCTCTTCTCTGACTCTCTTCCTAGCAAGATCAGTTTGAGTCTTGTGTCTGTAAAAGGCTTGTGTAGCATTTCAGTACTCGCCGATACCGATACTTAATAAAAACATGATTTTAATTTACAGGTAACAGCTTTAGTCATATGAAAAAACAAACAAACAAGTAACTAGTTCGGAATTTAGACCATTTAATTACAATGAAAAGCAAGTTGTATTCACCATATTACAGAATAAATCATTATAAAAAAATAAGGGCTTTAATCTCAATTCTTATAAACTAAGCCTGGGTGAATCTACGGGAGGTTAGGCAAATTAGCGACACAAGGCTAACACTGCTTGTCCAAATATTCATGGTAAAACTAAACGCAGAGGAGGTTTTCCGCAGGCTGTGGATAATTATGTTTTTTCACAGAGTCGTGTAGTTTAGGAAACTCCGTGTCGTGTAGTGGCGGCTACGGACATCATATCTAGGCTCCAGAACATGGAACAGATGCAGGAACCCCAGATTTTCTACCTCCGAGAGTTGCTGGTCACTCAATGCAAAGTACTCGATAATTGCCTGTGTTATTTTCACAGCACATAGATTGTCTCTGGACATTTTCTATCGTCTTGCAAGAGTTTGCTGCAGTGTGGGTTGTGTTGATTTAGAAGCGTACTCTCTGGTAGATCCTGTTACTCATCTCTTAGCGACAACACTGCTGAAGTTTACTATGATCAAATTAATTGACAATTTATACAACCATAGTGACTTACAGGAAAAATATCCACTAGAAATACGCTGGGTCAGCAAATGCAATCATTTCAGTAGGTTGATAAGGTAAGGCATTTACCGGCTGAAACTGAGTGTGCTTTTGTTTGGCAGGTATTAAACTTGTTCCTGGCCCTGCTGCTGAGCTCCTTCAGCGCAGATAATCTTGCCGCCACTGATGAAGACAGTGAAATGAACAACCTGCAGATTGCTGTTGGTCGAATAAATAAAGGTATATCTCTGATCAAGTCCACTCTGCGGCACTTCCTCCAAAGCATCTTTCTGTCCGGCTCCAAACCTGGAACGTTAGATGAAGAGAAGCCCCTTGACGACCTCCATAGTGATGCCAAGGAAAACTGCTTGTCCAATCACGCTCCGGTGACAGTCGATCTCACCAAGGACTATCTGAAGGAAGGTTGTGTCTCCCCTGGTAATGGGGTGGAAGGTCACGTAAAGTATGGGATTGAGGAAGGCGACTACATGTCGTTTATACACAATCCCAGCCTCACGGTCACAGTGCCGATAGCAGTGGGAGAGTCGGATTTTGAAAATCTCAACACAGAAGATTTCAGTAGTGAATCATCTGACATCGAGGGAAGCAAAGAGGTAAGCTGAAACACCAGAGCTAAACAGGAAAAAGTACTTTTAAAGCATTAAATCCAGCTTTTATTTCAGTGTTGGCGACACACTGATTTTAGTATATAGCTTCAGGGTTGGAAATGTTCAAGAGTCAACGTCTCTTGAGTAAAGAGATGGTCCTTGTACAGGGCTCTTATTCAAAACTTGATTCTAAATTAAAAAACATAAATCAATACTTTATGATTTCATTAACCTAGAAGCTTTCTGGTAGATTTAAATATTTCCCCCAGGGTGAAAAATCTGTCTTATCATAGAAGAAACTCAAATTGACAATAAAGAGCTAATTGTGTCAATTTTTTAGAAGCCAGTTCAAAAAGTCATGTGTTTTTTAACCTTTCCCTGATGATTATTGTTTCGTTTGGCTCACTTGTTTATTAATTAAGGAAGATAACAATGAGCGCACATAAATATGACATATGGATAATCAGGAGAAGCTTAGTACTGTACATATTGTGACAATGTACCGATTTAAGTCTGAGAAAGAGTATATAAAGTCTATTTTAATAGTGTGGAAGGTACAGAGAGTTTCTTTATTCATTTAGAACATTAATAATTTAATTAAAAGCACACTTCGATGCTGATGGTTTTTTTTCAGAGGCCTCCGTAAGTATTTTTTCAAAATTTTTTCACTAATGCTTTGTCAGTTATTACTGAATGTTTTATAAGTAATTTATTTTACATTCACAGATCACAGATACATCACAGATTTTTAGATAAAGTTTTAAAAAGGCAAAAGTTTTTTTTTTTATTCTTTTAGTCATTTTAATTTCACGCTTCTATTTCTATAAAAACGTTTGTGCATGACCTCTGAGCTTAAACCAGCGGGGTTGTATCATTTAAATGTGGTAACTGTTGTCCAATTAATGACAAGAACTTCTCAAAACCAATATTTTTGTCTCCAAAAATATACAATTCTAAATACAGACTTTAAAAATGCCATTATAATATGATATTTAATTTTTCAAGATAATGTAAAAAAATACGATTTACATGCTATCGAGCTTACATGAACAGTACCAGTTTAACTAATATATTATGTTACTAATATAATGTCAAGTTGAGTAGGCTTTATTGTCATTTCAACCACCATATACAGTGCAGCATGAGGTTTCCCAGGACCAAGGTGCTACATCTTACAACATAAATTCATATAGCAACACAGTATTACCAATAAACTAGGCTAAACAAGACAAGTAAAAAATAAACAATAGCCCTGACTTGTACACAGAACATTTAACTTTACAGAAAAAAAAGAAAAAGAAAAGAAAATGAATTGTCCATGAAGCTCAAAATAAATAAATGAATATAAACAGTCAACTGTCATAGAGTCTGGGTGTATGTTTATAGAATAAATTCAGAACAGGCTTATTTCACTGTTTGATTAAAATAAATATTCCTTGTTTTTATACATTAAATAGATTGTCACGAATATATTGTTTTACAATTTTCATTAGCTGCCGTTGGTATGCAGTTAACTTATTGTGATGAAGGATTACATCACAAACTTGACTTTCAATAAAATATGTTAACCGTTACAGGCTAAATTTAGAACCTTTTATTTGAGTTTTATTTTTGTTTTTATTCCCAACTTATGATTGATTTAATTTAAATTCTTTATAAATAAAGAAGGGCAAAGCTCTGTGTTAGAGTAGACCAAACCTTTTTTATTTGTATCAAATTTGTAACTTTGAAATCTGAAAATTTGAAATCCAGCAGAAATTCCCTAATTTTCTTTTAAATAAGCAAACATAATAATTCTTTTTTTGTTCTCTTTAGAAAAAAAGTTTGTTTTTCAATTTAGAATCTGAAACTGAATGAGTCAATTGTACACAGACCTGACATAAATGTTTACATTTTATAGATGTCTTCTTAGTGCTCAACCCATTGTGTGTGTGTTTTATGTGTGTACATCTGTCTTTTACCATGTTAGGGGCTTCACAGCCATTTGACCTTTTTATCCTCAGCTAGTTAAGAAAACCTCTGGGCACTTTAGCAGGTAGACTTACTGAGAACACTCATTATATCAGCACATAGCCATATAAACATCCACTGTCTACCACATACACAACCTCTAATGTCTATTATTCACGACCAACTGAGCAAGCATCAGGCAACCAGGCTCTGAATGAGGCTGTGGAGGAAATTGCTAAATTCAGCATCCTTGCCCAGGGTTAAATTGAGTATACGTAACACTGTGTGTTGACTGTGTGTGTTTGCGTGTGCGTGTGTGTGTACTCCAGCCCACTTCCATGCTTTTTCCGGCAGTACTGTGTCTGTGCTTAATAATATCTCTCTTCCCCTCTTCTAATTTGATCTTTTTCTATATCTAATTGAAGTGGTTGAGACGTTATTTTCATGTTTTGTGAAGTGTGTATCTCCTCTCTGTGTGTGACCTGTTATTGCAGCGTTTTGACAGACGAACCCCAGGTTTTCTCTGAGAGAGCCCTTGTAAGAGACTCACCTTCCTCCTCACCCACACTAACCATGGAGACTGCCTTTCTCATCTAAATCAGATCAATCTCTCAATCGTCTCACTCTCTCTCTTTCATTTTGGATTGGATTGCCCTTTTATTTTTTGTTTTCTCAATGCCTGTGCCCTGCCCTTCCCCTTAAACAACCCTGTTTTTGCACTGAAGAGAGACAGCTGTCAGTCGTTTTTGTTTAGTTTGTTATTTTTTTCACATGACTTCATGTTTCTGTTGTAGCACCGGGCTTCTTTGCAGTACTTTCAGTCATATGGAATGAGCAAGATCATCATTTTACATCAGTAGCCCATCTTTCTGTTACATTAGCTTGTATGTTTCCTTTTATGTACAAGCTATCAGTGAGCATTCAGAGCTAAACTACCCCAATGTGGGAAGCGGTTGAGTGTGCATGTGTGTGTGTGAGGAGAGGAGAGCTTTGAAATGAAGAAGCTTTCATTATTACCATCAATGTAGAATTAGTCCTTAATCTCTCTAATAATCCATATTAACTTGAAGAAAGGTTGATCTAGCTAACAGAGTGGTTATCAACAAGGTTGGGTTTATCTGATGCGTAATGATATTTGGGCATGATAGATGTTAGATTAACAAATTTCAATGAAAAATGTTAATATTTATTGCAGTGTAAATTGCTGCAGAAGTGGGATTCCTAGCACTAGCAGTTGCTTAATTACTTTTCTATTGCTTGTTGTGTTCATTTTCCAAGCCAGTGGCTACTTGAATAAGATTTATAGTGTTAATTTGACTCTCTTTGTGTGCCTCTCTGGCAGTTGGCCTATGAAAACATCTAAAGGAGATTTGAAGGCATGAACTGGACCTTGAGATGTTTCACTATTAGACATGAATCTACTAATTACCCTTCCTTAAGATCCAACATCCAAAACTATTTTAGTTTAACGAGAGGCTTAATTACAGTTTAGACTTTACAGAGTGGATCTGTCCAGTCTGGGCAAGGGCTGCTTATGCAGGTCTGCTCAGCGTCTTGGGATGAACATGTTAGAGACATTCTGGAAGATTCTGAGATTGTACACAGCATGCTTACATCATTCCCCTGCGCCGCATTAGCTGGGTGCCATGGCAACCAGCGCTCCAGCTCAGTTTAAGACAGCATCCTTCTCCTTAGATTTTTTTAAATTATTTTTGGATTCTTCAACAGATGTTTGTATCTGTGTCACACAAGAAACCATCTGTACAAACAGTTTAACAGTACTATGTGGTTAGGAGTAGGTAGATTATGTTCAATATCTAGCTTTTTATCACTACTTTAGTTTTGAAAACATCAAAATATTAAATACAGTTTTATTTACAGATTACAGTATCAGAAGTGATTTTGTTTCCATTACCCATTAAAATGCGCAATCTGAAAATACGCACCAAAATTCAAAAAAAAAAATAAAATGATAAGCTTAGTTTTTGTTTTGGAAACATTTCAGCTACTTTACCTGTAGTTTCTCTGTTAAATTAGGTGCTATTCTTTCTCGTGTGCATAAGAAATATGTCAGATATATATAAATAGAAATATAAGCCTATATATAATGCTTAGAAAACCTTAAATAGTGTGGTATCTGCTTACATATTACTTCTTACAATTTTTCTTTGTGAAGTCAAGTGGCAAAGATATACATGCTGTAGGAACCAGGGCTAAATTTGGGGAATGTTAATTCCTAAACATATAATAATTCTGGAAGGAAGTTTTAATAGCGATCTAAAGAGATATAACCTGTAATGATTTAGCTTGGTTTAGATTCACTACCTCAAACCCTTCCTGATTCCCGTCCAGCAAGAATCAAAGTATACTACCAAGTAGTTATATGTCAAACATTTTATATCAAAATATTGACTTTAATATACGCTAGGTAACAAGATCTAATTTCAATGTCAGCAAATATATGCAAGGTGAGACAAGTTCTATATTTGTGAAACAAACTGTTTATTTACTAACAGACATACAACACTGAAATAACTAAAACACATTCACGCACACACTCACACACAAGCAAAAGAGCAGCGTTTGAATTGATGGCTGTAACATTATCGCAATGTCTAACTAGGCTTTAGCTTATCTGTAAGAGTAAAATTCATCGAGACTTACGTCAATTCTGAACAGCGCAGAGTAAATTGAGAATGCCTGTTTGTGGCATTCCTTGCCACTGTCGCCACATGTTGAAATGATGTCAGATTAAATCTGATGAAGGGATGCGAAGGTCCAGTCCTGTTTGCATCGGAGCGGACGTTTGTGCTCAGATCGGGATCATTTATATTAAAAGTAAATATTGGTTTATCAAATTATTGATTCAATTTATGTAAAATTATATACAATATTGGGTTTATTGAATAATTTCATAGTCAGTTTTTAATACAAAACTGTGCAAATGTGTAATGGAAACAGGCTTTTCTCTTTACCCACTTAAATACTATAATGAGTTAAAAACATTATGTATAACTTACACATTATTCAGTTCTCTTTTAATAAAAAAAAAAGTTTGCCCAATTAAACTTACGAAATGCTGTCTCAGACTTAGCATGTGGCGCTGGTGTTAGTTTATGCTAATGCGGCTCCCCTCCTCTTCAAACTGACTGGCGGACCGAAGCTTGACCACTGCTTAACGGAATGGACTTCCAGCCTGTGTTTTCATGTCAATCAAGGGTTTGCAGTCAATGGGGGGGCTCATGTGATAATCAGAATCATGCCAATCCAAATGTATTGGACTATACAATAGCAACTCTTTTGTATAGGAAGGGGCGGGGCAAGGTAAGGGGTTTTTTAAGGACGTTTGTACTGGACATGAAAATACTCGAAGCACTCAACATTTGATGACAAAATCACAAGCTTGGATGAGATGTAATGCACCTTGAAAACTAGACAAAAAAATCATGCATGAGGAAGGAATGAAGGCACATCAAATGTACCCACAGCTGACTGTGAGATTGACAGCTTAAGCCAGAGACGCTTGTCTTCTGCTTAACAGCTAATTAGAAAAACAAATCAATGAATGCAACCAATCTGTAAATCCACTGGCTTGTAGGTACTTTTGAATGATCTGAAACTGCATGAGATTTGACAATTACTGCAAAGTAATCTGGAAGAGTGGATGTGATTCACTCAATTTTAATCTCGAGTCCGAATGTGTCTGTGTTTGTTTGCTTTTGTGTTTGATTATGTGCCTGCATGGATTCCTGTGTAGAAGCTGCCCATTGATAGAGTTCTCAGTTCATCTGAGGGGAGCACGGTGGACATCCGACCCCCTGGAGAGGGGGCCGAGTCTGTTGAACTGGAGCCTGAAGAGTCGCTGGACCCAGAGGCCTGCTTCACTGAAGGTATCTCATCTGAAATTTTATGCATCTTAAAGCAATCAAGGCCCAAGCTCTACAATTGCAATATGGAGTAGCTGAAGTTTTTATTTTTTATCATCCTTTACATCAATTGTTTACAACTTTTGGACCGAACACAAGTCAAACTTTTTAAAATATAGTGACTAATGACAATACAGTGTGTTCAATTCAACTTTCCTCTTTGTCCCCCAAAAAGCTTACCAAAAAGCTTGGGTGGAGTCAGTTGATTGATAGATAGTATTCATGGATAATAATAATAATAATGCCTTCAATTTATTTAACGCTTTCCACATTTTCACACGTTTTACAATTTGCAGAGAATTATTTATTCACTCAACATTCAAACCGGTTACAGGACGACCAACTCCACAACTGCCATCTGGAGGGATGGACGAATGGACAGATAGACAGACAGGCAAACAGACAGACAGACAGACAGACAGATAGATAGATAGATAGATAGATAGATAGATAGATAGATAGATAGATAGATAGATAGATAGATAGATAGATAGATAGATAGATAGATAGATAGATAGATAGATAGATAGATAGATAGATAGATAGATAGATAGATAGATAGACAGACAGATTCAGAATATACAAAAAAAAAATTTAGTTCTGTGCGGCCTGTGGACCGGGATCTTCATAGTTTGACACTTGACAGCCAGTACAGAATGCTCCAAAGCACAGCTTGAACTGGTAATGCTGGAAATTCCACTAGGGCGGCTGTGTTGACTGTTTGCCAATGGAGTATTGATTGAAGTTAATCATTACTCTAAATGCTATTTCAGGTTTATTTACGGTGCTATGTTTGGTGCTAAGTACCTTGTACTTTAATACCCGTACCTAATGCAAAAATACAGTATATTTTAAGAGATTCTCTTGAATTGATTTTTAGCGAACCCATACTGGTCAAAAGGGCAATCGTGAGCCAATATGTTTGATCTGTCCCTCTTGAATCCATGTGTTGATAGAGCAGATGTGTAATGTGCTCAGTACTAATAAAAAAATACTGAACATGTTTTTATCCATATAAATATGCTTCTCCTCCCCGTGTCCTGGTCAGGCTGTGTGATGAGATTCCAGTGCTGCCAGGTGGATGTGGAGAAGGGAAATTGGAAGAGTTGGTGGATTCTCAGGAAAACCTGCTTTATCATCGTAGAGCACAACTGGTTTGAGTCCTTCATCATCTTCATGATTTTACTCAGCAGCGGAGCATTAGTGAGCACCCACACACTAACATAATCAAACCACCCACTCACAACCAAGCTGATTTCTATTCACCCGAGTTAACTTTCAACAAGGAAATGTGTTAATGATGTGTGCATTTTCAGGCTTTTGAGGACATATACATCGAGCAGCGCAAGACTATCAAGACGGTTTTGGAATTTGCAGATAAAGTCTTCACCTACATCTTTATTCTGGAAATGCTTCTGAAGTGGGTTGCTTACGGCTTTGTCAAATACTTCACCAATGCCTGGTGTTGGCTGGACTTCCTGATAGTTGATGTACGTATGAGTTCTGAGAGACTTCTCCAAATTGTATTCAGTCTAAGAAGATTATAGGTGTGTTTGTTTTACAGGTGTCGTTGGTAAGCCTGGTAGCAAATGCTCTTGGTTACTCTGAACTAAGTGCCATTAAGTCCCTGAGAACCCTGCGTGCTCTTAGACCCCTGCGAGCATTGTCACGCTTTGAGGGAATGAGGGTAAGATATACTTTCTAACAGAACATGCAGGCATCTTATAAGCTGAGATCAACCAAGTAGGACATGTTGCTGGAGACCCAAAATCTGATCGTACAGAGGGTTTGAGAGACATTTGTCGGTTTTTGAGAACTTTTCATATATGGTTAAAGTATAAAACAAATGATAAAGAGCGTGTTGCTGTAGGTAGAAAAAAGCTGTGCAGAGACAGGTGAAACTAATCTCACTTGTGTTCAACGGAAACAACTAGCAGAGACATGCCAAAAAACAGACACAACCCTATGTGCTAAAGCTGTGTGTGATCGGGGGCTTGATGTCCCCTAGGGTAGATGTCTCCAACCCCTGGGCTGCAGGGAAGTACCGGTCCATCGATCAGTTGAAACCGAGCTGTCAAAGAAATCAATAATTATTTCCATTCTATCTATTATCTCAGTCAAAACAATCTTTTATTTTGAAAGTAATCTTATACTCATGTTATGTTTATGCCACAATGTTACGAAGAAGCTACCAGTAAAGTTGCATACAAGTACACAGGTGAATTCATGGTTATTATTATATTTGCAATATATACAATATGCGTGCCCTCTATCCTACTGGTATGCAGACAATTACTGGTAAAATTGTCAAGCATTGACCGTTCTGCGTTGAAATTTTTTTTTGGGACAACTGGCTTAGGGATAATGAGCACCCTCTGGGAAGGATCCATTCACATGAATGCTTCTCACTGTATGACTGTATGTATGTATAGATGTTATATCAAGAACAAAAAAACATCAAAAATCTGGCAACTTGTTCAGTTCGTATGTTTTTTGTTGAACATTGTTTTGTGAAATCTCAAAGTTAATCAAACAAAAATATAATGGTAATTAGAAGTTAAGGTAAAGAATATGCAAACTTTTTTTCTTGATTTTTGCCATTTTTTAAGTGTTTTGAATAAGAGTGAGACAGCAATGTGACATAAAGAAATGACACTCACTTCACTTAAATAATATGCAGGCTGTTTTAATTAATTTAATCTAAGCTACAAAGATTTTAAAATGGGGTTTACAACAAATTATTGAGACTATAAAGCAATATAAAATGATTATAACAATAATTTTATTTAGTGTATTTAAAAAATGTATAGCTATAGTTATACAATTTAACTTAATGTGTCATCAGGTAGGTGCCATTTTTCTTAGCAAATACATCACTTATTGTACATTTTAATGTCCAACCAGAACGGTCTTAAAAAGATTGGTTCTGTACATTTTATTTCATAAATAAATAGCACACTTCAAATGTACAAAATACAATTTGCAAATGTTTCAAAGCAATGTTTGTACACTTTCAAGTGAAAGCATAAATATTCCCCTCAATCCGTACACGAATGCCTTTTACCTGAATTCATTTGAAAACAGGTTCACAGATTTGATTTTATTACATTTTTCAGCTGCTTTTCATGAAATATTTAAGATCTGTGTAAGATATATTTTTGAAGTGTAGATTGTGGATTTGCAGTCTCACTTATGATTACACTCCGCTTTGAATTTGTGCTCGATACTTTTGAGACTCTTCTCGTACATTTTGGGTTCATATCAGTAACATCAGAGCTGCTCCTGTTCCCCACCAATCAGAGGGCTGACTCAACCAGCTCACCACTGAGCTGTTATTGCGCATTGTTTAAAAATCGGGCTCCATATTTTAAAGCCTACGATGAGTGCAGATTAAATTATTCTAGACATGGGGAATTGTTTAGGTATTGTACTTTGTGTTCGACCACTGCTACATTATACATACTTTCTGAATTTTTTTCCGAATGACTTGGAATCATTAGGGACAACATATCAAAATGGCTCTCTGTTTTTTGTTGCTAAATAAACACACTGATCTTTCAACATGGTCTTCTATTAATCCATCTGCATCTACTAAAAAAATCTTTAATGGTGAAGTTTATATTATAGCACCCACTAGTATAGTGTTGAACCTATGTATTATACACAATCATGTGTTGAAACGTCGAGACTAAACATTGACCTTATCCATAGCTTATAAATAGTTTAGTCTGTTGATTCTGAATATCAGATTTAAGATAGTTAGATGAAGATTTTAGTTTTTAGAAATAAACTGTTACAAGTGAGCCTTTATATTTTGATTATGATTATTAATTTAGTTTATTTGGATTTTATCAATTATATCCTAGATATCTTTAAATGCCATTGTTTATTTAAATAGGGTGTAGAATTCTACTGTGGCGATACTCTATATGCAAATTAAAGACCACAGATGCTGCAGCTTATTTCCATAATGAGCAAAAAAACACAACAGCAGCTGAAATTAAACATCATTTGGTTTTGTAATCGAAACGATTGGACAAAACCATGTTCTGGTATTTTCAATAAATGAGCACAAATAGAGAAAATTTGCATCAATGATGTAAAACACAAACAAGATGAAGACAACCATTTTGGTTGTATATAATAGTTCATTTATCAGACATTTCCCTGTAAAAAAAACTAATTCAGGAATTTCAGCTCTCTTCGTTTAATTACCCTGAACAGCATTTTCAAATGTGAAGGATTTAAATGCCATCTGATTGAAATGAGACAATTAATTATTCTGCAAAAAAATAAACAGCTCTACATATTTAACTATTTTCCCTCAGAACTGACATCTGCCTCATGCATTGCTCCAATGGCAAGACCAAAGAAATCATCTGAATAAATTAATCATCATAATTGTTCATACAAATATGTAAATGTTGCTTACTATAGTCTCTGCATGTTTAAATGATACTGACTGTTGTTAGATTTGTGTGCATGCTTCTCTCTGGGAGTTCTTATCTTTTCTGGTAATGTTCAGGTGGTTGTTGTGGTGTTTGTGACTTGACCTCTCATTTCTCTCTCTGTTATGTGTCTCTTTTTTCATTTGCAGTAAACAAATGTTGTGACGTCATCATGTCTCCACAAGGTTTTTTCTGTTTTCCTTTTTTTGTTTGTTTTCTTCTCAATTTGATGCTGAGTGTCAGAGTGCCCTTTAAAATGGGTGCTAATATTATACAAAAAAAATGTTTTTCAAATAAATATTTGCCTTTCCTAGTTTAGCTTGTAATCTTTTCTTTTGTAAACGATCTTTTCAAAGATGTTTTCTAGCAGTTCGTTGGATTAGCAATTAGCATTTTTCTCCTCTGTTTTCCAAGTCAGTAGTTTCAGTGGATTTTCTGCAGCAATAAGTGCAGCAAATATACGATTTTGAGTGTTACTGTGCTTGTTTCTTTTAGGTCGTCGTGAACGCTTTGCTGGGCGCCATCCCTTCCATCATGAATGTGCTGCTGGTGTGTCTGATCTTCTGGCTGATCTTCAGCATCATGGGAGTGAACCTCTTTGCTGGGAAATATTACTACTGTGTCAATATCACCAACGATATGTTGTTTCCCATCAGTATAGTCAATAATAAGTCAGACTGCTTTGCCCTGATCAACAACAATGATACAGCTCGCTGGAAAAACGTTAAAATTAATTTTGATAATGTGGGAGCCGGATATCTGGCACTTTTGCAAGTGGTAAGTGAGCTGAGGACATTACTTGACTATGTTGAATGCTTCTGTTTTGATGGTGTTTATTAATAGTACTTTTGTGTTTCTTAAAGGCCACTTTTAAAGGGTGGATGGACATCATGTATGCAGCTGTAGATTCGCGGGATGTAAGTTGTTTCTTAATTGCCACAATTTTTAACATCTAATCCTTACAAGGTTATGCTTCTCATAATTTATAATTAATACCAAATGTTGCCCTCTCAAAGGGATTTGTTCTTTTATAAATGTAAAAATGTAACGAAAAAATTTAGTTTTTTTGCTGTAGAAAATAAAATTTTAAGGATAAATACATTGTTCATGTGTAAATGATTCCTCTTTTGGAATATTGACCTCTAGTGGTAAAATGTTACATAGTGTACCTTTAGTATAGATAAAGATTTTTAAAAATTGTTTGTTGTGTTTTGTCCTAAATGTTTATTGGGTGTTGGTGTTATAACTTTTGACTTTTTGGGAAAGAGGGCTGCATTTCTATACAGTTTAGCTTTGTTAAATAAGCTCATCTTGCCTTGTTTGAAGCAAGGTTGGGAGAAAAGCCAGCCTGAGCTGTGGCAGTCTAAGAATGACTTTTACATTTTTTTTAAATTTTTTACTAAATTGTTTAGAATCAGTGATAGAAATGGTATTTCCTTGAAAAAGAATAGCTGTGTTTTTTTTTTTCAAATGCACCTCTTTTTGTTTTCACAGTTGGAGCAGCAGCCGGTCTATGAATCAAACCTTTACATGTACCTGTACTTTGTCATCTTCATCATCTTTGGCTCCTTCTTTACCCTTAACCTCTTCATTGGTGTCATCATTGATAATTTCAACCAGCAAAAGAAAAAGATAAGTATTTAAACCGATACCTGTTTAAAATTCTAAGAATATGAAGACGATTTTGCAGTGTAAGACAATATTGTTTATGTTAGGGTTTTAGAACAGCTGATAGAAAATATTAAGCCTATTATATACTGAAACTGCAAATAAGCCTTTTGTGATTTTGTGAAGAGAGGTAATGTGATCTGTGCTGTCTGTGCTTTTGTTTAGAGAGCTCAATGATTCCTTTTTGAACTGGTTTTGTTTATTAAGGGCACACATTGCTAATCTAATAAGAGGTATATATGATCCGGTCCTGGTGAATGTGGCTCTTTGACATTTCCTGAAGTTCATAGGTGAAAACTCATAGAGGCCTCCTTGCATTAGGTTTGTTTGTGAATGTGTAATACAACTAAGGTTGTAACCAGTTCTCTTCAATCGCTCTTTACCTTGGAGGTCAGGATATCTTCATGACAGAAGAACAGAAGAAATATTATAATGCAATGAAGAAACTGGGCTCCAAAAAGCCCCAGAAGCCCATTCCCAGACCTGCGGTATGACAAATCATCTTATGCATCAAACAGTAAAAGCACACAGTCAGGAGCATTTTAAATAAATAATAGAAATCAATGTGTTTTTTTTCTCATAGAACAAATTTCAAGGCCTTGTCTTTGACTTCATCACCAAACAAGCCTTCGACATTGTCATCATGATCCTGATCTGCTTAAACATGGTGACCATGATGGTGGAAACTGATGACCAGACGAAAGAGATGGATGATATCCTCTACTGGATTAACCTCGTCTTCATCATCCTCTTCACTGGAGAATGTGTACTTAAGATGATCTCCCTCCGCCACTACTTCTTTACCATCGGCTGGAATGTTTTTGATTTTGTGGTGGTCATCTTGTCAATTGTTGGTGAGAAACATTACAAAGTTATTCCATTTATAATTTTGTACTTTTAGACCAATTGACGAGAAATAGACTTTAACTCGTAGCCAAATCTGCTTTGTCTAGTCATTGTCACTAAAAGTCATATTTACCAACATACATGGTTTAAAGCTAACTGAATTTCTTATCATCCATGTTGCCATAGAGATAAAACATACAGTAAATATACATAATCCAACCTGGTTGTTTGCTTGCCCTGTTTCCCTTTCATCCAACTATTTTATGTTTCTCTTCACTATTCTATAAAATATAAGCAAGGATAAACAATCACCAATTTGTTATGACGAAACAATTTCATATGAGAATTTATTTACCTATTTTCAATAAATTATGGTGCTCACAGACTTTTTTTGTAAGACTTTTATCTTTTGTTGACAAAATGTTAGCTGTCCACATTTCACGTGATAGAAGTCCTGTTCTAAGCAACATTCCTAATGACAATAAGCGTAATTAATTGCCATATTTTTTATCCTTTATTTTAGAATTCAGATGTCTCCCTTAATCATTTAATCTAAAACACACAAGATGCTCTGGTCTTCCCTAATTGTTTTCCTCTCTGTTTTGTCAGGCATGTTCCTTTCTGAGATGATTGAGAAATATTTTGTATCCCCAACCTTATTCCGAGTCATACGACTTGCCAGAATTGGTCGTATTCTTCGTCTCATCAAAGGTGCCAAAGGAATTCGTACCCTCCTTTTTGCCTTGATGATGTCACTTCCTGCCTTGTTCAACATTGGCCTCCTCCTCTTCCTGGTCATGTTTATCTATGCCATCTTCGCAATGTCTAATTTTGCCTATGTGAAACATGAGGCTGGGATTGACGACATGTTTAATTTTGAGACGTTTGGCAACTCCATGCTTTGCCTGTTTCAAATTACCACATCTGCAGGATGGGACGGCCTCCTGGCACCTATCCTGAACAAACAAGATCCAGACTGTGATAGTCAACTGGAGCACCCGGGTAGCATTTACCGAGGTGATTGTGGGAACCCATCCGTCGGCATCTTCTTCTTTGTGAGCTACATCATCATCTGCTTCCTGATTGTGGTGAACATGTATATTGCCGTCATCTTGGAGAACTTCAGTGTAGCCACAGAGGAGAGTGCCGAACCGCTCAGCGAGGATGACTTTGAGATGTTCTATGAAGTCTGGGAGCGGTTCGACCCCAATGCCACGCAGTTCGTGGAGTACAACAAGCTTTCTGACTTTGCGGATGCTTTGGATCCACCGTTACGCATCGCCAAGCCAAACAAGATCCAGCTGATAGCCATGGACCTGCCCATGGTCAGTGGTGACCGCATCCACTGCCTGGACATCCTGTTTGCCTTTACTTTGAGGGTTCTGGGAGAGGAAGGTGAGATGGATGCCCTGAGGGGACAAATGGAGGATCGGTTTATGGCCTCGAATCCCTCCAAAGTCTCCTACGAGCCAATTACGACAACCCTTCGGAGGAAACAGGAGGAGATGTCGGTCGTTATCATCCAGAGAGCCTACCGGCGACACCGTATTAGACTAACAGTAAAGAAAGCTTCTGAAGCGTACCGCCAGCAGTTAAAAGAGGGGGGCGGGCCCATCCCAGAGAAAGAAGTACTCATCATTGCAAAGTTTCAAGAAAACTCTGCCTCCGACAAAACAGATATGACTCCCTCCTCTGCCTCTCCCCCCTCATATAACAGTGTGGCTAAATCAGAGAAAGACAAATATGAAAAAGAGAGACGAGAGAAGGAGGACAAAGCGAAAGATGCCCGGGACAGAAAAAAATGAGAGATTGAAACAGAGACTGTTTCTTTGAGCTGAGACACTGTTTACAGAGCAGAGCGTAAGCACTGGGGTGCGATTCACCTCGGGTGGCTTTGGAACTAAAGCCAAACTGAGTGTCCGAGGCATGGTGTGTGTCTGTGCGTGTGTCTAAAACCTGTGTACCCACAGAGCTCGTCTAAGGTTGACAGAGAGCAATCATTCGAGGACAACGCCAGCATCAACCTGAAACACACTCACATACACATCCTTGCTTTGGTATGATTGTTGAATCCTGTAGGTTGCTGGTATGAAAGTAAATGGCGAGTGAAGAGCGGTGTGAGTGTTTGTCTTTCAGTTTTAAGTGTTGTTACACAATCCCAAGGTCTGAAAGAAACTGTTCTAGTCATCAGTAGTCAGTGCTAACACTACCACTGGTGTCTTTCTTATTGAATGGTGTATTAAATACCTGCACATTTTTGTTAGCACATTTTTTAAACCATGTCGACTTTTCTACTCATGGGTTTGATTGTCTGAACCACTTCATTTAAGGGCACGTCTGTGGAGCAGCTGGGGATTGTCAGGAATGTCGATCATACGGTAACATTATTTAGCATCCTTGGATGCAGCTCAAACCACACTCTAGCATCAATGCAAAGCAGTGGGTTACAAGTGCTATAAAATCAATATCTCTGTATCGTGAGAAATGAATGCCATTCCTCGAATCAGGCCTTTTATTTAGCGAATGTTTTATTGTTAATGGATGAAGATGTAAATCATGTTTCCTCTGCCTTATAACACAAACACAAAAGTGGTTTTATTGAGCTTTCTGACTGAGATAGACTGGTCAACTAAGTCAAAGCCAATGTTCAGCTCAGTTACTGTAAGGCACTTGCAATAGGTAATAGGGGTTGTGTAATAACCATCGCGCATCTACTAACCTGACGTGTAACCACTGTTAAAGGGGGGTTACTTTACATTTGGATGAAAGCTGAGGTGCACTCTGGATCTCATCGAAGCAAAAAATGTTTGTATTTAACCAGGAGTGTTAACGTCTTTTTTAGTTCAGGGCCACATTTTCTTCAGATATTTGAACAATTCAGATTGTTCAACTGATTGAACAATTTTCTTGCAGAAGTGATGTTAGTGAGACTATTGCAATTTCAACACAATACCTGCTGGTTTATCTAAAAATGCACAAACCATTTAGCTACAAACTGTGAAATAGAACAATTTGGGAGTAAGTCTAGGAGGAGTTTGTCATATAATTGGCCTATCATTCACATGTGGTTCCACCTGATCTCCTTAACTATCCTGTATGTAAGCCCGTTAATGAATACATACAGTGTATACATACACCATGTATGCATACAACATTGGATGTTCTTTGATGTTTGCTCAGGCTATAGCACCTCCAACCCTTGATCTCACTTCCTATACAGAAACCTTTTCTCAGAGAATTCACCCGGAACGCTTGTTAAAATGTTCACCAAATGAAAATTTTGGGAAATGCAATTTCGTGTAATTTATTTCAGGAGGAGTGTCGCTTAAAATTGGCCATTCAGTCCCAGCTGCTTTCGGGTAATTTGCTTTAGGATATAAATAACCATATATCTACATATATAAAAGCTCCTCTGTACTTCCTGTAGCCTTCCTAGACTTAAGGACCCCTCCACGGACAGCTAGCCCAGTACGCTTCTTTATGCTCATTAACTATGCTTGATATACTGGGCTAATATTATGTAAGCGAACTTGTGAATTATGGTTGCGACATTAAGATAAGAGCAAACTCACAAAACTAAATCAGCAGGTTCCCTACAAATCTCTGACATTAAATGATAACATTACTGTGAAAACTGATTGAAAATGTAGATACTTGTGTTCATGACTTGTGTTTGTTTGAGAAATAGTGGGTCTGTTTGAGAATTCGACAAATATTTCACTCCATAACTGTCCAGATGCTTTCAGAGCTTAATTCTATTGTACTTGCCTTACTCTAACCTTGATTGAGTTATTTGAGAGATGAGCTGAACTATAAGAACTGAAGTTCAGAACGATGTTCAATGAACCCTAAACATATAATTTTAAACCGCAGATGAAGCCAACCAGAAGACATGCATCCACCCCTTCCAAAACACTTGTAGACTTTGGGAAGCCTGAATGTACACGCGCCAGTGAACGTGATGGCAAACATGTAAAATTACTGAATGTCTCTGTATCCCCTTTTTATTTAGAAAAACAAACATGCAGACACAAATATATCTTCCAAATCTGAAATCGTTTCAGGCATAGATGAACCATCTTGACTGAAATGTCTGTTTCCAGGAGATGGCAGCACACTGAGCAGGAGCGTCTAGTGAGGGAGTGTATTTATCACCTTTCCCCCTATAGCGATGGCTGACTTGAGCTCTACTTTTGAACTGTAGTGGTGGTGATTTCGTTTGTATATACTGGCACGCTGTATCTCACCTCTGTACTCAACTCTGTAGAGGAGCACTTTTACACACCACTTAATCCGTCATTTGGATGCATGTCCAAGAGAAGTGTATGTGTGAGTCTGAGAGAGAGAAAATGAGAGCTTATTTATGTGAGAGAGATCTATACACTTGTTTTGACTGTATGTACAGGGGCCACCATAGATGTGCTTTATTCTCACTTTATTGTTTATAATGTATATAGGAGTTTCATGCTCATGTTAAACCTTTGTTTTGCTTTTTTAAATCTCCTTTTGTTTACAGATTTCTTTGCACAGTGCTACATGTGAAGGCCGGGCCTGGTTTTAAATGTACATAAAAATTTATGAACCAATCAGTGGTCGTCATACTTTATTCGTAGTGTGCTAGTAAACTGCATGCACTACTTTAACGACTCTATGGTGACATCATTTCAAAAACAAAATAATAAAGATCATATTTTTTGTACCAAAGTTAAACTTATATTCAATATTATCACGCATTCTAGTTGTTTGCAAACATCATTTTCCAGAAGGTCTTGCTTGCTTCCATACTTGAAGATGTTTATGATTTTCAAACATGTAAAACTTTATTTGACTGTGCAATTTGAATTGCTTTTCTCTGAAGTAATGCGAAGTTTGAAGTCATCCACTTTAGTAACAAATAAAGCACACTTTGGGAAGCCAGTAACTAAAAAGCCTACGACATTTATTCTGAGCATTCTCTGTCAAGAATCCAACAATTAACTCCAATCTTTAGTGGTATATTTTAGCAATTCGGTAATGAATAAATACACCAAAGATTACATATAGCTGCAAGTCTGTTTTGAACATTTACGCATGTTGTGGCAATGTCCCATTTCACTTTTGTTCACAAATATGGATTCATGAATAATGTTTGTGAAAATTCAAATCCAACGTTGCTTTTAATTTTCCTTGATCCGTTGGCTATAGGTGATGTAAGCATTTTTTATTTTGGATTAAAAAAAATTGTTTTTAAAACCAACTAAAATATTTAACTCATGAACACTAGCAATATGATCTTGTTAAACAGCAACCACTATACATGTTTTCTTTCGAAAGCTGGTTTGTCCTTTTTTAAACACAGATTACAAAAATGCCTAGTTTCATTCATAATTGTACAATAAAGGCAAAATATAAGAGATCAAGGGACTTGATAATGTCATTGTACTAAGAAAAGTCTTTAAGCATTACATTAAATTTATTTTAAAAATTACAGCAAATATATAACAAATACATCGTAATGACAACCTGGGAAAGTGACGAACACAATACAATACTTATTTATTTAAGTAGCTACACTGTATATTTTAATTGTTTCTAACTATGAATTACAGATGTAAGCATGATGGGAAAACCTACTATGACCCTAAACAGTTTTTGAATTAACTTGCTGTTGTTATAGCTTTTGCTCAGATCTAGTAAATTGGTATAAATTAGCTGTTACCAAGTAAGTTTCTAACAAAGATCTTGTGTTATATACAGTAAGCAGATTTGTATTTTGGTACTCTGCAGTTTTATGAATTTTATTTCACAGTTTGGACTTTTTCTTGTGTAGTTGCATTCTGAAATACCTGGGGTCTTTTTTGGGGACTGTTACAATTACCCAGCCTGCTGGTGATAAAATCATGGACTATTTTCTCTAGATCCTGACTGGAAACAAAGCTTCCAACCCTTGCAATGTTTCTGAGATGATTATAAGCGGATGAAGGTAAACCAGGTTCCAGAAATACCACTTCTTTAAAGAGACTTTATACAGCTCAAGAAGGACACACAAAAGTGGCAACAAAAAACAATCAATGACAAATTGCCATTTTTAGGCAGAGACAGTCTGTGTATGTGTGTTAATACCTAAATCAGTCTGTGTGTCTGCATAGTTGTGTGTGAGGCAACACTGTAATCAGGAGCGACCCTGCTGGAGTGCCTTCTTCTAGTTGCCTGGCAACCTGACATCATGGTACACCATTCCGTGATTGATATCGCAGCATTTACCCATAATTTTTTGGGATTTTGGCAGGTTTTCCTTGAAACAAGCATCTCTTATCCCCTCTCGCCTTCATTCATGCTTTTTGCCCAGCCAGAGAGAGGGTAATAATTGTGAAGCTCCTAATTGAGAAGAGCTTAACCAATCTGCAAAGGTACTGGTCTGGCAAGCAGATGAGTTCTTCTAAATAAGCACAGCTTGTTTGTGCAAATATTAGTATTATTTAACAACTTTCAAATGTATAGTAGGTATATTAAATATGTTTTGATTTCTGAAAAGATGATTATTTCGATCAGGTATTACTTCTGGATCCCAAATCATTTGAGAAGGGTGGGGGGTGCCCTCTGGTGGCTAAATGACGCATGCGCGGTTATCAGTTTACCAGTGGAGGGCGATAAGTTTCTTTTAACGAAAACAAAATAACTTTTTCATGATTAAAAACGTCTCAGGTTACGTAGGTAACCAAGGTTCCCTGAGGGAACGAGACGCTGCGTCCAACGCTATGGGGAACGCTTGCTGCGTTTCCGGCTCTGAACTATGTGTCTAATCTCGTCCAATCGACAGGTGTGACGTCATCCGAGCGTGACGTCGCACCCGGAAGGGTGCAGTATAAACGAGGACGCGATGGAGACGACAACCAGCTTTGAAGCCAGTAAGCGCCGTCAGGACGTGGGCGGAGTGGCCTGGGGACGCAGCGTCTCGTTCCCTCAGGGAACCTTGGTTACCTACGTAACCTGAGACGTTCCCTTTCAGGAACTCGAGCTGCGTCCAACGCTATGGGGAACGAGTGTCAAAACACGCCATGCAGCCCCGGACTGATCTTATGTGACAGCCGAATGAAGGACTGCCGAAGCCGGGGAGTCATCAAGGTCCAAACTATAGGACCGGACGAAAGTCAAAGGCGTGGACCAACCCGCTGCGTTACATATCTCCAGCATAGAAATGCCGGATGAAAGGGCCTTAGAAGCCGCCATACCTCTAGTGGAATGCGCTCTGACCCCAAAGGGGGCCGGGAGACCAGAGGCCGCATAAGCCGAGGCGATAGCGTCCACAATCCATCTGCTCACCGTCTGCGTGTTAGCAGGAGAGCCCTTCTTGTGTGGACCATAGCACACAAAGAGCTGATCCGAGCTCCGAAACTGAGCCGTGCGGCGGACGTACAGGTCCAGGGCCCGCACCGGACAGATGTTATGCAGGAGCTCCTGCACCGAGGACTCAAAAGGAGGAGGAAAGAACGCCCGTAACCTGACCGTGCCCGGGGTGACGGAAGGCACCTTCGGGACATAGCCCGGTTTAGGGTGCAGCAATACGCCAACCATCCCAGGGGAAAATTCAAGGCACGAGGGAGCCACAGAAAGTGCGTGCAAGTCCCCTGCCCGTTTAAGGGAAGTGATGGCGAGTAAAAATGCTGTCTTAATAGACAGAAGGCGCAAGGACACGTCACCCAAAGGTTCGAATGGAGGCCTCTTCAGGGCCTCCAAAACGATAGCCAGGTCCCATGCAGGGACTCTAGGACGGTCCAGGGGCCTCAGCCGCCTGGCACCGCGAAGAAAACGAGATATAAGGGGGGACCTGCCCAAGGGAAGCCCATCCATGGGGCCGTGGTAGGCTGAAATGGCCGATACATACACCTTAATGGTAGACGGCGAAAGCCCCTTGGCGAACAGAGCCTGCAGGAAGTCCAGTACTGACCCGACCGGGCAACGAGCTGGATCCAGGGTGTGTTGAACACACCAGGCCGAAAACCGTCGCCATCTCGCGGCGTAACATCTCCTCGTAGAGGGAGCCCTGGAGTGGAGAATGGTCTCGACGACCTCAGCCGAAAGACCTGACTCTAGGAGCTGTGCCCCCTCAGGGGCCACAGACACAGCCTCCATAACTCCGGACGGGGATGGACCACCGTCCCCCCGTATTGAGAGAGAAGATCCCACCTGATCGGGATCTCCCATGGTACGCCATCCAGGAGGGCCAACAGGTCCGCAAACCAAGGTCTCCCTGGCCACCGAGGGGCCACAAGGAGGAGGGATAGGCCCTCTAGACGTACCCTCTCCAGGACTCCTGGAAGCAGCGCTACTGGGGGAAAAGCATACAGGGGAAGCCTCGGCCACTCCTGTGCCATGGCGTCTATCCCCAGAGGCGAGGGAGGACTGAGAGAGAACCAGAGGGGACAGTGCGAGGTCTCCCGAGTCGCAAAAAGGTCCACCTGAGCTCTGTAATACCTCTCCCAGATCAACTCCACCGTCTCCGGGTGGAGACGCCATTCCCCAGGTGTCGGTCCCAGGCGCGACAATGCATCTGCCTCCACGTTCAACCGGCCCGGAATATAAGATGCTCGAAGGGAGCAGAGCTTGTCTTGGGCCCACAGGAGGACACGACCAGCCAATCTGCACAGCCGTTGTGATCGTAGTCCCCCTTGACGGTTGATGTAGGCCACCACGGACATATTGTCTGAGCGTACCAGCACGTGGTGACCTCTGATCTCTGGCAGGAAGTGCAGAAGAGCACGAAATACGGCCAGCAACTCCAGGCAGTTGATGTGCCACGAGAGATGGGGCCGATCCCACCGACCATGGGTGGCGCGGTTCCCGAGCACCGCCCCCCAACCCGTGCGAGACGCGTCCGTGGTGATAGTCATCCGACGGTAAGGCGTCCCCAATACGGGTCCCTGGGACAGGAACACAGGGTCCCTCCAACGAGAAAGGGCCCGCAGGGCCTGACTCGTGGTCCTGATACGACGGAGCGGATTGCCCCGGGGAGAGAACCCTGCACTCCTCAGCCACCACTGAAGGGGCCTCATATGGAGAAGTCCAAGCGGAAGAATCGTCGCCGCGGATGCCATGAGGCCAAGCAGTCGTTGAAACTGCCGTACCGACAGTGAATGGCCTAGCCTCGCCCTCCTGGCCGCATGTAGGATCACAGAGATCCTGGTCTGAGACAGACACGCCCGCATAGTGGTGGAGTCCCACACCACACCTAAAAAGGTGGATCTTTGGGTAGGGACCAGCACACTCTTTTGGGGGTTCAGCCGAAAACCCAGCACCTTCATGTGAGCGAGAACGACATCTCGATGCCGAACTGCCTCTGGCTCTGAGCGAGCCAACACCAACCAATCGTCGATGTAGTTGAGGATGCGGATACCTTGAAACCTCAATGGGGCCAGGGCCGCGTCCACACATTTGGTGAAGGTCCTGGGTGAGAGCGAAAGGCCGAAAGGAAGTACTCGGAACTGATAAGCCGTGCCCCCTACGGCGAACCGAAGAAACTTCCTGTGAGAAGGAAAAATGGGGACGTGAAAGTAGGCATCTTTGAGGTCGATGGAGACGAACCAATCGCCGTACTTGATCTGCGCCGTGACCTGTTTTAAGGTAAGCATCTTGAACGGCACCCTCATGATGCGACGGTTCAAGAGCCTTAGGTCGAGAATGGGGCGCAGGCCCCCGTCCTTCTTTGGAACCAGGAAGTAGCGACTGTAAAATCCGGAGTTCCGGTCGTGCAGAGGAACCATCTCGATGGCCCCTTTGCAGAGCAGTGTGGCCACTTCCTGGTCCATGACCAGAGCTTGCGAGGGATCCACCATAGTAGGCAAAATCCCGGCGAACCGGGGAGCCCTGGATCGAAATTGGATCCTGTAACCCAGTTTCACAACTCGCAAGACCCACTGGGAGATGCCTGGAAGGCTGGACCAGGCCTCCACGTAGCAGCTCAGGGGAGCCAACCTCTCGAGGCCGGCCTCTGGTAACTGGCGGGTGGTGGCTCCTGAGACGGGCATGGGGTTCCATGGAAGCCCTATAGCCCCGGCCACCGAGAGCCTGGGTGGACGCAGGGGCAAGATACACGCTCCCTGAAGCACCGAGGGTGGCAGGGAAAGCGGAATAATAGTTGGGGGGGTCGCCGGCGGAGGATCGCTGACCATCTTGGCGTGCGTCGCTCCAAGAAACCGGGGACTCCCCCAGCCCATCAGGAGCGCTTTGCCTCAGCCCTCTTACGGAAAATGACGGTCCTCAGATCCGCCACTTCCTTGGGCTGAGTCTTGTGTCGCCGCCTCTCGGGAGGGGCACGGGCAGCGACACTCTGCTTCTGGGCCCCCCTGTGCCCAGAAGCCACAGCCTTAGGGGTCTGCTCCCGCCCGGCAGAACTCCCAGGGCGACGGCGGCGGGGAAGAAACCTCTGGAAGGCCGCGGACTGGGTCCGGGCCTCCTGGAACCTGCCAACTACTGCCGAGACAGCATCGCCAAACAGGCCCGAGGTAACCACTGGGGCGTCGAGGAGGAATGACCTGTCCTTCTCATTAAGTTCGGACAACGTCAGCCATAGGTGGCGATCCACAACCACCATGGCAGCCATTGACCTCCCCAACACGCGAGCAGTCTCCTTCGTGGCGCGGAGGGCGAGATCTGTCGCCTTTCTCAGCTCCGCCACCACAGGGGAATCCCTCAGACCGAGGTCCCTCAGGAGCTCGGCCTGGTACGCCTGCAATACCGCCATGGTGTGCAGGCAACCGCCAGCCTGCCCGGCTGTAGAATAAGCCTTCCCCACTAAGGCCGAGGTGGCTCTAAGCGGCCTGGTGGGGAGCGCCGGGGCCTTCAGGAACGATGCCGTGCCAGGGGAGAGATAGCTCGCAAGCGTCTGCTCCACCTTCGGGATCGTTCCGTAACCTCGCTCCTGCAACCCCTGGATGTTAGAGTAATAGTGCACATCGGGGGAAAACAGGCGGGTCGAGTAGGGGCGATTCCAAGACCTGGACACCTCAGTGTGCAGGTCTGGAAAAAAACGGTAGGCCCCGGCGTGGAGGTTGCGACCGAGGGCGCAGATAGCGTTCGTCCAGTTTGCTCTCTGGACGAGGACCCTGTGCTTCTGGTGGCCAAGAGATATCCAATCTCTCCACCGCACGAGTCACGACCTCCAGCAGCTCCTCAAACTGGAGCGGCTGTGCCGGATCAAGCACAGCGGCTACCAGTGGAGGGATTGACTCGATATCAACCTCCTCAGAGGAAGACAGGAGTAATCCCTCGTCCATTGCGTGGGGGGAAGAAGACGCCGAAAAGCGCGCTTCCCCCGACGGCAGTAGACCGGAGCTAGCGGGTGAGGTCGGCGATAAGGCTAGGCCCGTCCCCGTACCCTCCGCTAGCTCCACTAGCGAGCCCCAGGACCGAAGCGGCTGCTCTGCCTCGGCAAAAGCAGCGGCGCGGCTCCCGGAGCTGCGAGGGAGAGCATTTTCCTCAAAAAATGCTCTCCGCGAGCGGAGTGTGCGCATCGGCATGCGCTCACAATGCTCACAGCCGACTCCCTCGAGAGCCGACTGGGCATGATCCACTCCCAAACATAACAAGCATAGCGCGTGAGAATCCTCGCCCGAAATAAACCGCGGGCAGGGAGGAAAACACGGCCTGGACGTATGTTTCGCTTTTGAGGAGCGCTTCATTCTCATTCACACACTTTAAATAGCCACCCGTATTCGAAAGACACATAAACAGCGCTTACTGAAAGCAGAAAAGCTGGTTGTCGTCTCCATCGCGTCCTCGTTTATACTGCACCCTTCCGGGTGCGACGTCACGCTCGGATGACGTCACACCTGTCGATTGGACGAGATTAGACACATAGTTCAGAGCCGGAAACGCAGCAAGCGTTCCCCATAGCGTTGGACGCAGCTCGAGTTCCTGAAAGGGAACTAAACTACATATTATAACATTCATTAACAAACCAGTGTAAGTTGTGTGAAACTCTCTTTCAAATGAAATTTCCTGAGAAAATTATGTAAATAGCTTTGAATTTTTATTATATATAAATATGTACCCAATTTGTTATCAATCTGAGGACTTTATCTATGTACATTTTCCTCTTTTTTTTATATATAGGCTCATCAATAAAGCCTATTTTTTTAGATGTATTTATATGAGCTTGTTTGAGTGTATAGCCCTTTAAGAGGTTGCTGTGAGCAGCTGCTTCTGAATGTGACCAACTCACTTTTTCCATGCAAGTAGGAAAAAATCTAGGAAATAAAATAAAAAGTCTCATGAACAAAAAATATCTCCCGTCTGCATTTTCTTGTGAGAAAAACTCCAAAGCTGGAAAGATGATAAAGTGTCTTCGTCTTCGTCTTCTTCCGTTTATCCGGGGCCGGGTCACAGGGGCAGGAGTCTAAGCAGGGACTTAATGATTTTGAAGTAAATTTTATGTATTCAATGTTTATGTTTAAGTCAAATGAGGGAGATTACAGAGCATCACTTTGCTTAAAAACCTTTCTTGAGCTGTTTTTCAGACACGTTATGTTGCCAGAAAAAAGAAGGTTAGAGAAAGGGACAGAGAGAAAATTTCAATTCTGAACTTAGCTGATTTGAGACTGAAGAATTTGGATGGTAAAGAATTAACATACGAATAACAATGTGTTCATTAATACATAATCCCAGATCCTGTGCAGTGTATGATAACTAGTGAACTCAACTACTGTAAGTCAACTGAACAGAAAAACGGTTAAAGTGTTCCTGTGTAATAAAATCAGATGTCCCTCCCCCATATGAAACAAAAGCCTATCAACGTCTCCCGTGCCATCAGAAACCTATTGGAGATTTTCATGTGCATTCAGTCTCTTTACTACAAAGATAAAATAGTGATCCATGAGATCCTGCAGGCGGCATTTCTTTAGATAACAATATGCAGTTTTTTTTTCTTTTAATATTTAATAATTCATAAATAAATTGTACAATTTGAATTTATATTTGTCCCTAAATTGATAAATGACCCATTTTAATTTCTAAGTACATACAACTAAAATTGTATATGATCAAAAAATTGGAGTTAACATAACAGTGACAAGTAAATGACAGTAAGAAACCTATATTAATCTACTTTATTGATCAGGTCTTGTTTTAGGCTTTTGGAAGAGTTTATTTTTTGGTAGTTTTTCACTTGCTTCACTGGGTGCTAAAATGTAAACAATTAGACATGCTTATATTAGAAAAAGCTGAAACTGAACTTAAGTGTTAGACCTAATTTGGAATCTAATTCCAAATGGATAAAGGCATGTGCTTTGTAGTTAGCGTTTGAGAACTGTGCCATGTATGCTGACATAATGTATGTATTTTGCCAAATGCCTATTTTAATATCAGTCAGAAAAGGCAGGTTAATTTCTGTGTGGGCTTAAAGCATGAATGAGTAAAACTTTAGCCGGGCAGAAATGAGAGTGGAGAGCCCTGTAAGTGAGCTGTACCTCTCTGGGCTGAATAATGCATTTCTGTGACGTTTTCATCCTCTCTCTCTGCTTACAGCCATGTCTTCCTTTATCATTAGTTTACACTAACTTGACCTTTTCTCTCAGTTTCTCAAAAATTATCACACATTCCCTTTATTCACGGTTTCTCTTTTTTTTAATCAGTAGGCTCCCGATCAGCGATTCACATAAAAAATGCCATCCAAAATATGGAATCAATTAAATGCTAAAAGCTTGAAGCTAACATTTTGACCATCAAAACAAGTATTTGCCTACATTAATAAATTGCCTTGTGTGTTAAAACAGTTTTTTTAAACAATGTAATGCCTGATGTTCATTGCTACATAATCCTAAAGTTTATTCAGTAGCTCACTAATTTGGTGCTTGGTGTCTCAAGGGTCTCGAATTCGATCCCCATAGGAAGCAAAAAACTTGTAGTGTTTTTTTAAAAGATGTATTTTTTAAAAAGTATAGGTGATATCATTAATAAAACATCCATCCATCCATCCATCCATTTTCATGTCGGCTTTGTTTCCTTTCGGGGTCGCCACAGCGGAATGAACCGCCAACTCTCTGGCATATGTTTTACGCGGCGGATGCCCTTCCAGCCGCAACCCATTGCTGAGAAAAATAATAAAACAATGTGATGATAATATAGAAACTGTTTTTCTTCACAGAGAGATCAGCTTGGTTTAAGAGGGTTCAATCCATGACACTCTGTTGGACTTTATGGGGCCTGCAGTCGATCTGTTTTTGACTTTCAATGGGGGAGACAATCCATAAAATTAGCGAAACATTTGCTATAACATTTTACCGTTTTTTTCTTTGCAGTCTCCTATTCTTTACTGGTTCTCTCCAATCAAACAAACTCTTCTAGATTGTTCGGAGTTCAGCCGTGCTCGAGTCGATGTAACGAAACCATACAGAACATTAACATGGCATAATGATTTTAAACAATTTATCATCTTCACTTCTAACTTTTGTCATAATGTTGTGTATAATTTATTGTATTTTCCAGAATGTTTCCAGGTCCTGTCCAAAGAATCTTCATGTCTGAGCCTCTTGATGCCTTTCTGTGAGGTCCCACTTCACAGAGGGAACTCTCTATGGGAGAGTTCATGTTCTTCTCATGCTCGTATATAATTTTTAAACTCTTTTTTTTTCTCTCTCTTGGACATCCAAATAGATCAATTGGTTACTCTGCATTGTCCACAGTTTCCAACTTTAATGTACAATAGCAATTAAAACAATTCCTGGCTATTACAATAACTTTAGTGTGAATTTTCAATAATTCATTGCTATCTACAAACTTGTTCCTCCGGTTAGAATTACTGGTTTTCCTTAAGCCCCTCACTTGTAAAGCTGCTTTGAAGACTTTTTACTGTAAAAGGTGTTTTGATTATTTTGTAGTATCTGCTTTGCATTAACTATATTTTGCTCTTTATTGAATTATAAAAAAAAATATTAAAGGAGCATCAGTTGTGAATTTTACACACTTATAGTACTTATAGTTTTAAGCACATAATTTCTCATGTTTTACATTCTTTTTACTTATCTGTTCAAAAAATGAGCTATTTTCAACCTCTGACAACCTCTTAAATCTATTCTACTCTGCTTTAAAAACTGAAACCCTCCCTGGAATTGGATGCTTGGAATGTTAGGAATAGCCATCAGGGTGAATTTCAGTCATGCCGCACTCAAAAAAAAGAGTAGGGTCTTAAAAAATACATAATTATTATATTTGTATTTATTATTATAATGATTATTATAATAACCATAATAATAATAATAATTATTATTATGATTAGTAGTAGTAGTAGTATTAATTATTAAATAATTATGATATCACCTCACATTAGACTTTTCTGCAGTGGTTGAAAATAATTAGTAGAATATTGTTATTTCAGTAATGTGTTCTAAAAAGGATTGACTTCAGTTCATCAAGAATCAAGAGTGTTTTGATTTTATTTGATCATCCTCACAACCACCTGGTATTTACAACACCTCTTTACGACCCCTCTTAGGGAGAGTTAAGCAGACTTAGATAAAAACTTAGTTTGGTTCTAAGTTGAGAGGGAGGAAGGACACAAGGATTCTCCTCTGACAGGGAAACAGACAGCCGTGAGTGCTTCTGGCTGCTGCTTGTGGCTTAAAAAAAACTTGATTTGATTTTACTTCTAAAAGCTTTACTGATTTTTTATAAACCTAATCATTGTAGTTCAATAAAACTGCCTGTGTTTAATCAACTAAATCAAAAATATGTTGAATCTCAATGCTCGTTAACAATTAGTTAAAATCTAGATTCAATGTCTGTTTGCTCGGTACCTTCCTGACCAAATATTGGTTTTCATCTAAGGTCTGCTTTAAGTGTACTTCTCCCACATGTATTTATTCAGAAGGGTTGTAGATTAGTTTCTTGTCTGCCCCGTGGCACTGTCTCCTGTTAAGTACGTGGCTCCTTTTGTTGTTTTGATTTGTTATACAGTATGTTACTCTGCTTTAAAAGGTTGAAATGACATGACTAACTTTCTTTGACTTTAAAGCACTCCAAAAAGTCAGAGGCAAAGTTGAGCTCTACTTGCTCGTTAAATAAACTTTTACTTTGTGTGGTTTTCTGTAATATGGTGTTCTTGGAGGAAGCTGCCTCATGCTGAGCTCTCCTGGTAGGAAGCATGAGTGTGTGGTCAAAGGAAAGGGTGTTGGTGTTAAAGCCATGAGGAGGACTGTGTTCAGGTTTCCATCATTTGTTTAGGGGTGATGTTGGTTTCCTGTTGGCAGGAGAGTGTGTGATTATGTTTAACCCGACCACTGAGCTTTAGAAACCCTCTGTCAGGGTGTTTTCCTGGAAGGGAACTCATAGCTCATAGAGTTCACACAAACCTTTTTTTCTTTCTAATTTCTCCTCCTTCAAGGCTGTCCTCAGTTTATCCGTCTGGATTGGCCTGCTAGACACCACAACTGAGCCGCACACTCATTCCTTTACATCTCTCTCTCTCTCTCTTTTTTCTCTCGGTACAGTTGTGGTCCTCTCTCCTCTTCAGCTCTCGTGTCAGGGAGCCCAGGGTATCTGGTTTCTTCAACAATGGAAACTCAATCAGGAAATGGAGCTGAGGTGCTGAAAGAAAGAACATTCACTCACTCGTCTGCGGACGCTAAAGAGGACCTGGAGGAGAACAAGCGCATCGAGAAGTTTAACATCCCTCTGCCGAGCCTGAAGCAGATGTTTGAGAGGCCGCCAGAACAACATGTGGTGAGTCTCGGGGAGAGAATCAAAAGGAAAATAGACATTGAAAGCTTTTGGATCTAAAAGAAGTGCTTCACTAGGTTTAATTAAAATATAACTTTTTTGAACCAGTTTTCAAATATCTAAAATAACATGTTTTAGAATTGGAAAGAAACTGTTGTCATTATAAAGTCTGCTGACTTAGTTGTGTTCTTTAATTCATGTTTAATTATCTTTTTTGTATCGCTACAGGCAATACTTGAAACATTGAACAAAGTAATTTAAAAGGTTCAAATTTACAAAAATCTTTTGAGTTTTTTCAGGAAACACAGGGTACTTTAGAGTGTTCTTAAATAGCCGTACTGTACAGTAAATGTAATGTTTTAGATTGTATTTGTTGAGCAAAATCCACTAAAATCAGAAACATTGTTATATGCTATTGGAAAAATAATATTTTGATTTTATTTTAATGTCATTCAGTTCATAAACATTCTTTCAAACGTATTATTGAGCAACTTTTAAGGTGTTTTTTTTAAACACTACACAACATTCCACCACTAGAGGTTGCATTACCAAAAGAAACAGGGTCTGTTGTTTATAAAATTGATTTGATTCGGAAATAGAAGCTCTTGTGGCAAAACTATTATATTGTATATCTTTAAACCTTGTGCATGTTTAGTAAGTAAATAAGTACTTCAAACCTGATCATGATTCTCAGACAGGACAGAACTACAGGTTAGAAGCTACTCCACAATAGAAAGCATTTTTTGTGTGTTAACTTTAAATTATATATTTAAAATAAATGTGTTTTACATGTGCTCACTGATGCATATGCATGATCAGAAACATTATCACTATTTGACATTTATTTTGAGGGAACTTCTTCAACAGAACTGTAGAATTCAAATATGTAACCATTTAATATGTATTCAATTAAAACTCTGGTTAAAATTTCAACACCTTGATGAACAATGTTTTTGATATTATGTTGGTATGAATTTTTTCTATCTTCAGCAGCGGCAGTAGGAAGGAACCAAAAACTTAATTAAGCACCAACAATGGAGTACAAATAACCTCATTATCAGATCGCTCTGATCCTGCTGGGATACTTTAGTCGTTTTGGATTTTTCTAAACGTAAGTGAAAAGTTTATTGAGGCCACAGATACATGTGTTATGTAGTTGAGATTTTTGTTCTTCGGAGATGAACACAGGTGGTATCTGCAGTCAGGCTAGAGTTGGTTTTATCTGAGTTTAATTAAAAAAAAACCTTGTGAACTGAACCCTGTGGACTGGCTCCATTTTGTGAAGTGAAGAAGGTCTGAGCCTGGTTAGCACCTAGATGAAAGCCCTAAAGGGAAAACAGGATGCTGTGGGCCAGCAGAAGGTGGCACCATCCTTCAGATTAGATGGTGAAGACTCCGTGGTCAAAAACTTTGAGACATTACTGTTCAAATTGACCCATAGCTAATAATCCCTGTATCCTGATTGGTTGCATTACTTGGATTGGCTATATTTACACTGGTGGTGGATTAAGAAATCAATAAACATGCCATCGAGACTCAAGTACTTCAAGTGTCTACAATATAAATGTATTGAATTTGTATAATTACTGTAAACCAGTGCCCTTTTGTGGGGAATCCTGCATGACAAACTCAAGCTGTGTGTTGGAGATTGATAGATGGTTGGTTTCTGGTCATAGCTGGTTTAAGTTGGTTGACTGATCTTAAACTAGGTTCCATCTATACCATGGTCCAAAATACAGCTTAAAGGTGCGATATTATGCCCTAGATACCATCACTGCATAACCTTCAAAAGCAGCATTTCATTTAGCTTTTTATGTAACTAATAATGTCTATAAATGTATGAAAGCCATGTTTAGATAATATGGGATCTTTAAACTAGCCATGCTTGGGTCTAAGGGTCTAACTGGACATTAAGGATTTTTTCACAAAAGAACATTACTTTAGTCCAGAACAGGTGTGACAAATAGTTGCTCGCTCTTAATGTTCTCGAATACAACCCATTTAGATCCAGATGTCTTAGAAATGTGTTTCTTGAACATGAAGATCAATCAAGGTTTCTGCATGAAGCTGAAAGGTTTATCGATGAGGACTGGTTCTGAGTGGTGAAGTCGTGTAGTGCAATTGGCTGTGACAACCATTACCTAAATTAATCCAGCACTTCAACTACAGTACTTGGTAGAGAAACAAGTTGTAGTTTCTTTTCTGTGGTGCTGAAAGAGACTATTGGCTATTTTGACAGTAGCAGAGCAGAATGAGTGACTGCACTTCCTGATCTACTGACTGACTGTTGGCTGGATAAACAGGAAGCGTGGGGAGATTGAGACAGAACCATCTATCTCTTTCTATCTGAAACATGACCTCTACACCCCACTGAGTTTATTAATATTTCATGATGCCATTGCAAAGACACACTCTCGTTCTCTTCGTCTGCCTCATTCATTATTGCACAGTGAGGTAATACACAGAATGACTCCCTTGATTAAAGCCTGGCTAATAGGGGCAGAGAGACTTTCATTTCAGACAAGAAGTCCTCCTCCTGTTCTCTTTTAACCACTTTAGAAGAGAAACAAAGACAAATCCTCACATCCTGTTTAAAGTTTGCTGGGATTTTAGTTTAAGTTCATCCAGGGTTTAGATAAAAACCAGGGTGATATTGCACATTCTGTCCAGTAGATGTCAACAGAAGCAAAAGCCAAACTGTAAACACATACCAGATATATTAATACTTCATTAATGCTGTGATGAACTGATACTGAGAGAGTTTTTCAATTTAGGATTACTGTCAAATCCTCCTAAAATGACAGTGAGGCAAAGTATGTGGCAAATTGTTACTGGTTAGTAGGGACTGCTTTACAGGTATGTGGAAACAACTCCTCAATATAAACACATTTCTTCAGTGTTTCATATCTATTTCGTTTTATTTCCTGTATGTGTTTGTATTGTTGGCACAGTACAAGGCTTTAAAAACGGAGTAAAGTGACAATCATTGAGTATAAATGCTACATTGTAAAAAAATTATGTAACTGATTTTTACACTTTTTTATTTAAAAAATTAACCACAAAACTGAAAAATGTCAGTGGTAAAATAGTAACATGCATTTTATTTTACTGATTATTTAATCATGTACTGAAAAAAACCGGCTGAAAATGATCTCAAAGCATTTATACTATATTGCTATAATTCCTTTTCAAAATTGTATACATATTTATGTCATTTTGCAATTTGTCTAATTTATGACCCTTTCTTCCTCACAACTATAAGTTTGCAAATTCAATAAAGTAACAGTTTCAGTAATGACAAAAGAATAGAAAAAGAGCTTAACCTTTTATGATTTCATATTGCTATTTTAATAATTTTTAACATACATTTTTACCAGAAACACCATTATGCATTGCCGGTAATTAGCAAAAATATAAAATTTTTAATCACAACTAAAAAATCCATTGATTAGCTATGCTTTAGCATCTGTATTAAATCTGCTGCTTAAAGATGATGGAAGAATGTGAAGGCATCTTCTGGAGTAGAGTTTGGTTATCCCATTAGTGCTTGAGTGAGTTTTCTCTACTATTATTCATTAAGATGAATCAGAGGCTGATTAGGGTTCAATTACCTAAAAGAAAAATTAATATTTCCCCACTGACTTTTTAAAATATATGTTTTTTTTAAATACATTTTTCAAATTCACTTGATTTTTAAAAATATGTATTCCACTTATCAATCTTTGTGCATGGGTCACAGATTTCCTCATATTGAGCATAAGGCGTCATTCACATTTGATTTCAGTCAAACTATAGTTCCCATCTTTATAGGCACATTTGAAGGTTGCTGAAAGAAACCAAAACAAGCGGAAACATTCTGATGATAAACTAAAACGTTTAAAGCGTACAGAGATCAAATGTCTAGGTCTTATTATGAAATATTTTGAATGAACTGAAAAGATAAGAATCAAAATTTTTATGTATAATGTATTCATTTCTTTATAGTAGATGTATTTGATTTTTTGAAATACAACATTTTCAAATGTATTTCTGAATAACTAATTAAAATAATAATTAAACGTTGTAAGTATAAAAACTACTTAAAACATTTTTGCAACTTTGTTTTGTCCTCTGAGTTCGTTTGTGTTTTCAGCTTAATATTTGGCTTTAAAAAAACAAAAAACAGTTAACAAAAAAGTCTTTAGCAGTACATATAAAATAACCTGTTAATCTATAAAAAAAATTTTTTTTAATTATTAATCTCATTTCGTAACTTTCAATAGAACATATTTTTTTTTAATCTAAATAGCATTTTAATATATGTATTTCTTACAGTGTAGCTTTGCTAGCATTGGTGTTCAACGGCTCGAGTGCTATGAGGTTTGGTGTTGGTGGCATGCTTACTTATCAGAGCAATAATTGACCACAGTCTGTAAAAATTAACCAGTTCCCAAGAATCAAACTGAAAGATTCAAATTTCAATTAAACATTAAGCCACTAACTTTTTCCTTTCTGTTGTACTTATTTACTAAACATGTTCTTCATTTTAAAACTCATATGATCAAATGAAGTGACTTTCTCTTTGCTAGCAGTTTTAATGGGCCTGAAATCAAGCTACAAGCTAATACTAGCTGACAGCTAATCACTGCCTAGTCACTAGGCTAAATATACCCTACAAACACAGAAACTTCACAGCTAAAAGCGTAGAAAGCATTAGGTGCTGTCATCTCACTCTTTCAGAGTTATCCCTTAGCTATGCATTACACTCTGGCTAAAAGCAGCTCCTTGTGACTCTTTCTGGCTGCCTTCGGAGTTAAAACAACAATAACAGAGCTGCCGGTCAAGGCTGGGGAGGAGAATAACTCAGATATCAAGGTGTTTAGATGTTCTTGCACTGTTACGAAATGTTCTCATATGTAAATTCTATTCATTCTTAGTCTTTACCTCATTTAAATTAACTTACAGCCTTGTTCTGTCACAGTCCCGCATTACTTTTTAGTTTTCAATTGGTTTTGAAACTGCTTATATGAATTTTGTGAATTTGCTAAAGCAAAGACCCTATCAGTTTCATGCTGGTACCTGTAAGAGAGGTTAGCGTGAGTGGGTGTGTGTGTTTGTGTGAGAGAGACGGGGATTTCCTGTTTTTGTAAGCATGCTGAGAGTCACATTACTCTCTGTCTCTGTGAGAAATGAACATATTTAAACATGAGTCAGTGACCTGACGCCCCCCCCCCCCCACACTCACCCCCACCCCCCTGTCAGCCCCTCTCTCTCCTCTCTTCAGTCACGCAAGGCAAGGTGGCCAGATTCTGATACTAAAAGTGAAGACTTTGCTGCTTCAGCAGTGCCGCATCTTTAAGTGTGCAGTGTTATGACCTCCATGATTTAAAAAATGCTGGAAATTCCCATTTAGTTTATTTTGAGCACTTTGACATTCAAACACGTAGTAAACTGTGATGAACCATATAGTGTAACACTAAGACATTTGCAAGCAATGCTGTGGGACCACTACAACATGCAAAGTTTATTTGAAAATAACATGTTAGCAAACATGAGCAGATTCACTGATGTTTTCTGCTGGCCTACAATATTTGTTAATGATCTCATCCTCCACTTATCATTGTTTGCGCATGTCTCAAAGATCTACTGTGCAAAAGGCATCATTCACATTTGATTTCAGTCAAACTATTATTACCATCTTTCCATGCACATTTTAAGGTTGTTGAAGGAAACAAATACATGGAGGAACATCTTGATGATTGCTAAACTAAAATGTCAGATGTCAAGGTCTATTCATACAACATTTTGAATGAACAGAAACGTTGAGAGTCATGCACATATTCAAGCTTTTAAACTATTGCAGTTGTTGATCGAAAATTACTTAACACATTTTCAAAACACAATCTGTATTATTTAATAACTTCGAGAAGTCTGAATAAATAAAATTAAAAGTTTTTTTAAAGCCCAATAAAATGATAACTTTGTTTTGCCATCTGTTTAATTTGTGTTTTTAATTAATGTTTGGATTAGTTAAAGTCATAGTAAAAAAATCTTTCAAAGTTTTAATCATCTAACTTCTGTTCATATAACATAGTCTTCTGTTAATCTGTTAAATACAATTTTATTAATCTGTTAATTTTCTAAAATCATTAACCTCATTTCTTATTTTTCAAGAAAATAGATATTCTAAAGTTTTTTGGAATTTAAGGTCAGCCATGTTGTAACATTTAAAACATTTTGTATAACCCTAATATGTCATATTTTGGGCACATTTGAAGACACAGATTTTTTCATTTCAAATATAATGGAGATTACTTTCAGGGGGTTTCTTCAGGGAGCTTTGGTACCTTTCCAAGTGCAAAACATATAATCTGTTACATTACTTTTCTATTGCCAATTAGTTAGCACCAGAAGAAATGTTTTGACATTTAAAGATTAGAAAATAGCTTTTGTAAAGCTGTTTCGTGAACTAAACTAGCGTGAGGCATTAACACATGTAATGTAAAGACTCATTAATATTGTAAACAGAAAAAGAAATAAACAGCACAGAGGGAACCAGACCCTTGACATATTTAGTCTGTTGTGTAAATGCTTTACAAGGTAACACGACTTTTACAAGTAGCTGAATTAATCATGAGTTACGGTAGGAATATGTGTTAAAGCAATATTATCACACCGAGTAACTGTTACTAGGTATCTGAATAATAAGACGTGTGAATGTGCTTTCAACTAATAACTAACTTGTTTTAATAAAATCAAGCATATAAAAGTCATATGAAATCAAAGTGATTAAAAACTGAATATTTAAAAACATTTATTAAAACAAAGATTAAGATGTGCAGTGCAGAAATAGTTGTTCGGACATTGGTGCTCAGTCGACAAAAGCGCAACTAAACAGTGAGTCTTTACCCTGGATTTAAACGTGACTAAAGTGTTGGCATCCTTGATCTCGTCTGGAAGTTGGTTCCATCTGTGGGCTGCGTGGTAACTAAAAGAGTATTTACCCTGTTTGGAATTCACCCGGGGTAGATCTAATTTATTTGATCTGAGGGATGTCAGTTCTCTGTTTGGTGTGTATTCACTGAGCATGTCTGTTAGGTATTTAGATGCTAAGTTATGTTTGGACTTGTATACAAGCAGCAGAACTTTAGAATCTATTGAGAAGGAGACCTGCGGCCAGTGTAGAGACTTAAGAAAAGGAGAAATGTGTTCTGACTTTCTAGTTTTGGTTAGAATTTGAGCCGCTGTGTTAATGATTAACTGATCATCAGTAAAGCATGAATTTAATTTTATTAAGCATATAATATAAATCAGTGGTTATCAAACTTTTTTCACAAAGCACCACCTCAGAAAAAAATTGGCACTCCAAGTGCCACAATAATGAGCAACAACATGAGCAACAAAAAATACATTACAGCCACAGTACAGTACAGGCCCTCCTGTTAAGCTATAGTTCAGCACAGTTCAAATAAAAAGCAATATTAGTGCTTATAAAAAATGTATTCATTTTAGCAGCAGTATGCAGCCTGAACATTAGGAATGTAAGGATTAAAATTTCTAAAAGTATCAAGTTTGATGGCAAAATATCTGCCTTTTAAACTCTCTCTCTCTCTCTCTCTCTCTCTCTCTCTCTCTCTCTCTCTCTCTCTCTCTCTCTCTCTCTCTCTCTCTCTCTCTCTTCAGTAGCTTCACTTTTAAATGACCTCAAACTAACGTTATATGGTTTATCTTCACTGGAATAGTGCCAACAGACTTAGTAATTTCGTATTTTAACTGCAACTACTTAAATTTCTCCTTTTTAAAATGAAACTCGATGTGATGGACTGAGGAACAGAGCGCTACAGTGCTCCCTGGGGCTGCAGCAGCAGCAGCATTGCTCCATTGCTCCATTGCTCCAAACACGATCAAACTCATTCTCGCGACTCGGGAGGCTTAAACGGTAGTCTGGAGGGAGGGACCTGTGCTTTCATTGGACTAGCCCAGTGTCCTTCAAAAAAATCAACCAATGGGCCACGATTAATCTATCAGATACCCACGGCCGATGTTTGACGTCCACTCGTGCAGTAATAACATCCACAGGTTTCGCGTACCACCAAGAGGTTTTCAAGTACCACCAGTGGTACGCATACCACAATCACTGATACAGATACTTATAAATCAAGAAAAATCAAGCTTAAACTAATATTATTAAACTGTTTGCAAATGTGTATTAACAAAGAAACAATACTTTGTAAATTATTTGTCAAATATTAGCTAATGTTTAATTAATGATTCAGAGTGTCTAGTTAAGCGATACTCAATACATTATATAAAATGCTACTTAAATAAAGGGATTTCTTAACAGGGAGTGATAAGGATTTAGTGACATCATTTCAGGAAATAAATGAGAGGAAAGAGAGCAAAACAGTTAAATTATAACTCATATGTTTAATTAATGTTTAACTTAATCAAAACATAGCTCCAGAGGGTTCATATGATCTGTTCTCTTATCCTAAATATGTGTTAGTACTGAAATAAAGTTCAAGACGAGTTGTCATGATGATTATTGGAATTAATTTACAGTAATTAGCTTTTAAGTCATTCTCAGTGTAACTGATCGAGTGAAACTGGGCCTTTGGTTGAGTGTAAATGAAACCATCTGTTCTCTGATGCCCAGGATGAACTTTGGCCCCTGGCAATCTGTATGTGTGTGTGCGTGCGTGTGTGTGTCTTATGCCAGATGAGTTAAATAATGAAATGTGAGTCTGCAGGACACAATCAATATTCTGGCGTGTGTATGTATCCATGTGTGTGTTTTAGCATGTGTGTGACGGTGTTGAGTATCCCTTCCTGATCAGAGTTTTCTTTTCACTGCAGCATTGGTTAGATAGTGCTGATGAGGAAATATTTGGCTAGCAAATCATTTTGTTAAACAACTGACAGAGATGTTTACAAGGAAAGAAAGAAACATTGTCCCCATGGAGTTTGGCTTTATTTGTGTTTACAGACGTCATCATTCAGGGATGAATAACTTTTTTATATGACTTCTTTATCTCCATAGCGTTTGCTTTCGCTTATGGATCTAATTTAGGAGTGCTTTGACACATGTGTATATTTTATTTTATTATTATTTTTTAAATATGTTAATTAGAGTAACAGCTGTTACTCTAATTTGGTTTTCACCAATTGTACTGTGACTTTAGCCATGCATGTCAATGTTTTCAAAGCATGCTATTTTTTATTTCAGTATGTTCCACACGTATCTATTGTAAAACTTTGAGGGTCGTTCCTAATGTCTCATTCCATTACACAAAATTAAGATTGTGTTGGAAGACTATTAATCTCAGCATGGCTGGCAGGGCTATCTATGTATTCAATACAGTTCACTGGAGGTCTAGCTTTAAAAAAATGAGTGAAGACATTTAAATCTCAGATTAAAGGGGTGAAATGCATAGAAACATTCATTGTTTATGCATGTAACCACGTTATAATGATCCAAATCCATCTATTATATTTGTTTCTTATAAATATAAAATATATAAATTTAGCTTCGATTGAGATGACACAAAGCTTACGATGCCACCCACATCTCTTGATCATTCGCTTACATAGTGATCAGTGGCCTTCATAGCTTGAGAACACACTTGATTTTAATTAGTTAAAACAATTTTTTTATGATTTACTATGTGACAGGTACAAATCAGAGGCTTTTTGTTAGAAAAGTAGAAAATCAGAATGAGGTTCCTGTGGTCATCTAGGTTTTGGGTTTTGCAACATCTGACACATTCAAACAAAGGTGACTCACGCCATCCAGGATTGCATCCCAGGAACAGCATTTCACTTGTTTGTCCTCTTTATCCAAAGCCATCATGTAGCTCTGTCTGTGCCGTCATTGATGGAAAGTGTGGCTCCTCTTTTTCCAGTTACTCCAAGCCTTGCCAACTCTTTGTAGAGTGAACTACCAGCAAATCCACCTCAATTGGATTGCAATGAGTTTTCCAGCCTCAACCTCTGTATTCCTCCACCCAGTCCTTCACCTTCTTTTTCCTATTATACAGTGAGCTCTCCCATGATTACCTGCTTAATGGCATTTTTAGGGGCAAAGCCAAACATGGTTTTACATTATAACATTTTTTGAACCAAGATTCATCTAGCACAGGGACTAAAATTATAATTTCATTATTGCAATAAGAAGCAGATGTTATGGTAACCTGAGAAAGTTAGTTTCATCCCTGCTGTTCAGCATATTCAACATACTGCATAGATTTGTGTGTATCAAATACACCTCAGCCTGCATACTGTGTTTTACATATTATAATCTTTTACATACTATAAGACTCTCTTTTGCATCACGACTTAGCAGGCATTTCCACTTAAGTTCATTGCAAACTATCTCTTTATAAACTGATGAACTCCTGATTGTTCTTTGTCAATGGTTGATTTGATACTTCACTTATGTACCATGCAAGTTTACTCTAAATAGTTCCAATTATATGCTGCTCGGTCAAGTCGTTTGCTTTTGCAGTCTGCACTCGCAAAAATGTGTTTAGGTTGTGCAAGCAGAATTGCTATATGTAAACACATGTGGGTGAACTGAAAAGGGAGGACTTCGGGGTCCTGGCAGAGTTCGAACTTAGATGACCCCCGTAAAAAGGATGGAGGATGGCATTTGCTGTTGATCGTTGGTGTAGCTGACTTTCATATGTGGTCATATGTTTGATACATATCAGATTTTGTGCCATACAGCCTCAGTCTAAACAGCCAGGGGGCCTTTTTCTGGGTTTTGCATCATCGTTAAAATACAGTTTAATGAGCCCAAAGACACATTTGTAGGTTAATAACGTCACAGTTGTTTTTTCTTAATATTGCTTAATACTATTAAAGTTGGCTCTAATCAGATATGTACGCCCACAAAATATCAAGTGTGCTTGAGGCCAGTGTTTACGTCTGTTAGCAATGCATTCTGGGGAACTAGGTTTTTCTTCTGAGCATGTGTCACATTAGAACTGCATTTCGTTCAAAAAGTTTTTTTGAATGTGATCGAACTCACCAAAAAAAATCAGATTACACCAAAAATCCTAATTCAGCATTTAGACCTGTTGTCTGAATTTAAAAATGTTTATTAAAGTTTATGTATTTTTGTTGCATGGTGTGGTATGGTTTAAAAACTTAACACATATTACTTGGCCCAACTCTGACCCATACTTTTAGCTTTTGCTTGGCTCAAGTACTGCAATGAATTATGGTTAAGACCAAGTTTTGATACCTGACAAAAGCCACCAATGGGCCGTAAACTCAAAACTCAGCCCTAGCTTGGGCCAGATATATTTTAAATACATAAAATTCTACATTTTCATAGTGTTTTGGATGATTTATTGTGCCTTGTACATGGTGGTTAACAGAATAACTCAATGTTTTTAAAATAATGATTAAAAAAAAGTTAATATATTGCACATATTCTTTATTATTTGTTGAACCCATTTATCAAAATTTAATCTCTGGCACAAGTCTTCTGTGCCATACTAAAAACTTCTTATGCCAGACACAGGCCAAGCTTGGCCCACATTTCGTATGTCTTTGCAAGACAATTGCCAGAAGTCAATGGCAAAAAGTCAGCTTTTTTGCTGACTGGGCAAATGGCTGCGGTTCCATGAATTCCATTATGAGTTCCGTTAAGAATGAAAATGTAGTGAAAATGACTTGCCCATCTTTAAAGCAGCATTAAATTTGGGGAATGTGAGTGACTTTGACAATAGAAGTTTCTCTGGGATTTTTATGCAAAACTATCTCTACGCTTTACAGAGAACAGTCTGAAAAGATCCATTGGGCAGCAGTAGTCAGGACAAAATGTCTTTCTAGGAATGAAATGGTAGAATGGTGATTGAAAGGTAACAGTGACTCAAATAGCAACTTATTACCTCTAAAATCTGCAGATTTCTACATCTGCGTAAGTTCTGAAGAGAAAGTGGATTAGAACCTGGTACTGGTTCACTTAGTTTTAGCACACTCAGTTACTGGAATAAAACATTTCAGTACCTTATATCAGTTGTACAAACTGTACATGATTTTTCTTTTAATAATTTATCAGCTGACGTTCATGTTCGACTCGCTCTGCTTCCTTATTCACGTTCCTCTCTCAAGGGCACTACTCCTGATGTGATGACAGCTTCCAGGTGAACTCTAACTAACAGAACAGCAAACTAAGCCTTGTTGATCTACTGTTAATAATAAACTGACTAATCAAACATGCACACGCTTCATGACACACACAGTTTTTCTCTTTATGATTTCTTCCTCCATCTCCTTGAATGCAAATTAAACACACTCGAAAAAGTTTCCTATAACCTCACATGCGTTCTCTCTTTCTCTTCTCTCTCCCTAGGAAGTGAGTGGTTCACTTTCGTCCACTGGAAGAACTGGAGACAAACATCAGGGAGTTGGTGGAAAAATGTTAAATCAGGACTCAAACTCAGCGGGCTGTGAGTATCGGATTGTGTTGTTTCTACAGAGGTTGAGAGGTTGCCAAGTCATTTTTTATGTAAAAATGGGGAGATTCTTCTCTGTAGATGATTTATATGTTTGTGACAGTTCTGAGAGTGTATCTGTCTGTGTGTTGGTGTGTGTTAAGGCGACATGATTAAAGACTTCACACATCGCTCTCGCATAGCATGATGACAACAGTGATGACAGAATGGAGCTTTAGTGCTCAGGTTGAGCTATAAATGTGTTTGTTTGTGTAAGTGTGTTTAGGAGTTTTGTGCTTAAGTCCTTATGTCACTTCCTGGTTTGCGTGAATGAATATGAAATTATTCTTATGAACTTTACAATCAAAATTATTCAAACTTATTTTAAAGGGGTCATGAACTGTTATTTTGTAGTTGATGGAGATTAAGTTACTTGCAAATGTTCACATCCCAAAAATGTAAATCAATTAGAAAAAAAACAAGCTTATCTAGACAGTTTTTATTCATCTTCAGAACGTCACGTTTTAATAGGTTGCTTTTTGATCATCAGAGAACTCACTCTGTTCTCAGATTGGTCGAATTCTTCAGATACAACAGATTCGAAACAACTATGTTTAAAGTATCCATGGAGACGTTTTAAAACTGAGATGATTCAAAGACTGGCTGAGAATTATGATTGGTTATTAAAGGTTACTTAAAAAAAAGTTACTTACGAATGTTAAGAAAATTGGCATGCTACTTAAAAATTCTGCAAAAAAAGATTCTGCTAGATTCAGTCCCTGACAAAATCCAGGCACAAAACTTTTGCTAATTTTTAAAAGAATCTTTAGTACAACCTAAAAAGGAGCTACTGTACATAACGTTTAATTCTTTACCTCGTAATCCTAGGGGAACCTTTTTTGGTAGCATTTAGCACCAGTCTTACCAAGTGCTATTTAGAACTGACCTTCAAAAGTTCTATTAAGAACCAACCATATTTAGTTCCAAAGACAAGCCACATTTGGAGCTCAGATAACCACCAAATAGCTGGTTTACTGTGAATAAATAGCAAATTTGGAGATTGGCTCACAATAATCTTGATATATTTGTGAACTTCAATTAATGTTAATGCTGAAACAGGAAGGTTTTTAAATTGGACTTGAAGGTCTGAGCATTTTGGCTGCTTCGAATCTCAATGGGGAGTTTGCTCCACAGAAATGGAACTGCGGAGCAAAACACCCTCGAACACGAAAGGTGACTGGCAGCCAGTGCAAGTGATGCAGGACAGGTGTTCAGATTGGTGTGGAACTATGTACAGAATAAGGAGAAAGGAAAGAATTAATGGAAAAAGCTTGAATAGTTTAACTTAAAAAAACTCATTAGAGTAAAAGGTTATGTATCTTAAATCCTCTAGCATTCAGATATATCTCTCAATTGTTTATTGTTATTTCAACAATTTCCAATAATTTGTAAAAGCAGAGAACTTTTGTTCCGAGGGTCAAATCCATCCTTTCATCACAATCATGTGGTGTCTGATGTAATTGCCTAACGTCTACAGAGCCAGTCATTGATGACACAAGCAAAGTTGCCGTTTTGGAAATAGAATCTCTAATGGAAAAATATTACATAGTGTAGATTTAGGTCTTTGTGGTTAATATTAACTTTGATAAGTAAATTAGTAAGTAAGTCCCCTGACAGGAAAGTACACCATTATCAACAACTCAATGATACCTGTAGCAACTTTGTAAGATTTTGAACACTGTTCGTAAGATTCTGTTTTTAAGTATAACTCGTGAGTATGGCTTTGCATCACTTGTGTGTGTAGGTGTATTGAAATACAGCACTGACAACAGAGCCTGTGGGGGGCCAGTGTAATAGAATAGGCTTGTTTGACAGGTCAGCTGATTTGTGTGCGCTTCATGTCTGCATGTGTCTTGCATTTTTATCCCTCTTTCATTCTTAAAAGCTCACTTTTTAAAATAGACAACCTTGTTTATGAGCAGGGATATATTATTACACTTTTATATCCTCATACACGGGATAAGCTGAGGTTTATCCCTGGAGTGTGTTGCATTCTCTTGAGTGTTGGATCTGATGTCATGTGACATATTTATCTAATGGCATAGTGATACTTTGATATACAGGTTCATGGCTACATCACCACTGTAATAATTGTGTAAGTCTTTTTTGTGTATTAATAATAATGCAAAACTTTGCAGCCCTTAAACTTACATATCAGCTTTTAATTGAATTTCTATCAATCCTCATGCACCCTTAGCATTACTTATTGTTTTACCAGGCATGGGATCTGTGGTATCAATTGCTTTAAGTAATAACTGTCATGTGATTTATGGAGGTGGAGACATTTACTCACACTATTGTGATTGAGTAGTTATTTTGTGCTTTTGGTACTCTCTAAAATGTGTACTTTTACATTTACACAAAACAAGCAGTATTTCTCTTCATTTTTTTTTACTTGAGTAAGAAAAGGAGTTGTATAAAAGTATTTACATTAATTCTTAGTTTTCGATGCATAGACGTGTGTCCCAGCCATATGTGAAATTATTTCACATTCAGTGTTCAAGAGGCTCATTTTCAAAAACAAGACGTGCATCAGTTGTATTGTATTTGTTATGTCTAAAACAAAGCTGAACCAACTGGTAGCTTTTTATACATCAAACTTGGGAAAGTATGCATCTCTCTTCCTCCCCCGGTCAGCTCTCATGCAGGTTGTGACAGCCATAACATATAAGTTTAATATTTTGAATCAGACTGAAAACTTTATTTTTTGACAGTCATTAGGGACGTTACATAGTAAAGTTTCTGGAAGCAACTTTTATTTACCAGATTTTGTGAAACTCTATATTTTTATTTATTTGTTTTAATAAAAAATGTACACCTAAATCTTCTTTTTTTTTGCATCAAAAGTAGCAAAATATCAAACCCTTCCAAAAAAAATTGTAATCATTTGTTTCTAAAATGTGTACATCTTCACAATTGATGAGTGCTAATTCACAGTATTTTGACAAGTTCCTGGCATTTACACACTAGCCATAAAGATATATCTGTAATACTTGATGATGTTCGGTATTATTTTCACTACATTTAATAAGCATTTCTGAAACAGCCGAGATGACTCAGAACTGTTTGAAAAAACATTGTCAGTACTCAAACACACAGATTTTATATTGTTTGAATTTTTCACAATCTACTTTTTACTTTTAATTAATTTTATTTTTAGATTGATATACTACATTTTCACTGAAGTATAGAGCTACTATTACTTGATTGATACACCCCTTGTACTAATCCCAATAAACACTACATACTTTTTCCTGAGTATTTCAATAATGCTATTACAGAGAAACGTAAACTAGGGCTTGTGCTGACTTGAAGAAAAAGAAAAATGCGTAGAGGTGGAACCTGTGTTTGAAATTCAGCTTATTCCACAGCCCTCTGCTTCCTTTTTTCAGCTTTCTTACACATTTTTTAAACAATTAATGACTTCTGATAATTCTTATGTCCACATTTCAGTCCTACTTTATTTTATATTACCTTTGATTCTGTTTTAAATTACCAGTGACAATTCTTACAAGAAATAAGAAATAAAAGAAAAATATCACCTTTAAAACACAAGTTTTATGATGGATGGATGGTTAAGCTAACATCAATCATCAATCAGGCAAGGCTTAACATGAATTTAGAGACTTGAGGCATCGAAACACAAAAAAAACTATGAACAGTGAAGCTTTTATACATGAGACATAGCAAATGACACTAACAATATAGCACAAAACTCACCTGGAAATGTTGATTGAAGTGACAGGGAGCTGGTGCAGGGGATTGTGGGAAAAGAAGTTTAAAACAATCTCAGCTGAAGCCCTCTACTTGAGCTGCAGACTGTTAAAACTAAATGTTGAATCACTTCTCAAATTACTACATTAATCAAATATTAAAATTCAATTAAATAAAAAAAACATTAAAGAAATGACTTATATTACAATTTTCAGTTCTACAAAAGACTTATTGTGTCACATCTAAAAAGTGGAAGCATTTTGATAAAGAGCCAAGGGCCAACAAGGCTTAATTTTCTCAGACAGCAGGTTCCTTATCCATCAAATTGGTCTCTCTCTCTCTCTCTCTCTCTCTCTCTCTCTCTCTCTCTCTCTCTCTCTCTCTCTCTCTCTCTCTCTCTCTCCTCTCTCTCTCTCTCTCTCTCTCTCTGTGACTGCAGGTTAAGGGCATGGTGAGTAGCAGTCCTAAAATAAGCCCTGTAGACGGGGTCTTCTTTAAAGAGGAGGAGGGTAATAATCGGGGGGTCCTGAAAAACAGGCAGCTGTCCTGCCCTCAGTCACTCTGAGCTGCAGCTTGCTATAGACTGGAGCTGGTCTCCACACACAAGTTCACGCACAGACGCTGGCTGTCTAGGGGTCTCCAGGGGGGATCGGTGGTGTCCAGGAGACACTAGAGTAACTTAGAGGAGGGTAGACGAAGCCTCAGGCCTCTGTAGGTGAGTTCATCGCAACAGATTTCTTAAAAAGATTCTGCTGTCTTTAGTTGAACCTGAAGAAGTTTAATTTGGGTGACGCATGGTTTCAGCTTCAAACAGTCTGGTACAATGCTAAGAAATTTTGGTGTGCTTTAATTTTTGGTCCACATTCAACCTTCTGTTGGCTAGAAGTGGCATCTTATCTTAATCTCAACTATTCTTTTCATTAGTGCAATAGCTGCGTATTGTGATCTGACACATAACTGGTTATTATTATTAGAGTTATGGTCGATGTTCATATTTGGTAGAAGAAATTCGCCAATGTGTACTAGATGTGAAGCATCCACACATAGCTTGAATATTGTAGAAACTTCTGTTTAGTTCTATAATTGATCATGATCAATGGAATAGGACTATAAACGTTTAGCACACATTTTTGAAAACGAGTAAAAGGGTTGCGTCAAATTAAGTTCACTTGTTAGATGTTGATGTTGAAAGAGGTTGAGATAAACAATGCAAATTTTATTCAGAACTTCCAAGTAGTACATTTGAAATATGTCTGCATCCTAACAGAGCGCTGCAAATGGCTTCACTCTGAGTTAAATCAACAGAAATAAATAATACAGATCAGTTTATCCAAAATATCTTGGTAAAATGAATAAAATTTTGTAGTTAAATCTACTGGAAAAAAATAACTTGTGTTTTAGAGTGTTTTTAAATCATTTTACATTTAATTTTTTTAATAAGACACAAATCTTCCTTTTATAATTATTTGTTTGACTCCAACCAGACTTTACTCTGCTATAAAATAGCAAGTTCAAAAAAAGTTTCCAAAATCTTTTTCATGTTATTTTTTGTACAATATTTTATGCTTTTCGGATAGTTACTATATATTTTAAGTGATTATACACAATAAACCTTGTGTTGTTACATTTTGAAAATAATGAATTAAGATTATGTTTATATCATGCTGTGGCATATTATTTAAATGTAATTTTTGCTTAATGTTGAATGTTTAAATGTTGTTGAAAATATAAATGCTAACTATATTAGCTTCTATAAAATTCGATGCACATGGTAGTCGATGTCTGGCATTGAATGTCAAATATATACATCTCATATGTGTATTTATATCATCTCTCTCTGTGAGAGTCTCAGAATAGAGTTCTAAAGAACAGCTCTCTGTATTTAGCCTGAAAGCCGCTGCTGCATTCCTCAGAGCAGAGTCTAGAAGATTACAGGTCTGTACATGAATAATGCTCACTCATGCAGCTTGGAGAATATGTCCAGTACAGATTGTGATCACATAGAAAAGGAAAATATCATTACACAAAAATAGCCATCAAATAACAAAATTAGTCTGTTCTTTCTGTTGTATAATTGTCTGACTTAGACTATCATTTTGGTTGTTATGGTTTTATTTGGTGTATATGAGGTAAAAAAAATGTTTTTTTTGTGCTTTGTCGAGTTATTAAAAGTTTTATGATTAAGGGAATGAAACTGATGACTTTAGGAAGCTTCTCTTCTTCAATGCCCCCCTTCCCCTGATGCTGAAATCTGAATCGAACAGACTCTGGTTTAAAATAAGTCTCCTCAGCAGCACCGTGGTTACTTCATGACTTTGTAATCTGCAGCACTGCTAATCATCGGGTTGAGTAGCTTTTCTGGAATGATGATCTTTCTCTCCAATTGTGACAGATGAGTGTGATTCCTCTGTCTGTGTGTTCGAAGCATTTCCGAAAGCCCGATGGGGAGTAGAGTTCCTGCTTGATCTTAGTCCACAGTCTCTCTTGGGTTTACCTTACATCGACGCGCTCTGAATTACTGCTCTTCTAAAATTAACGGTTCTGGGAACATATCTTGGTCATGTGGTGATACGCTCATCCTTTAGTGATGTAAGGTGTGTAAGAGGAAGATTGCTGTTCATGACATCCTTTCAGGCTCAAGATTGATGAACTCTAACCATGCAGATTGCTAGAATACAGTAGCATTTCTTAACACGATGAGAGTTTAGTTGTAATAATTTTAGATTATTTATTTTAAACATTATTTACTGTAAGCAATATTTAGATTTTTATTGGAGGAATTTGGTGGTGCCATCACAGTGTCTCTTAATTAAGAAAGTATTTTTTGTTAAACCCAAAAATATATAGAGATCTTAAGCTCAGAGGTATAAAGCAGCGGTGTCCAAATTTGGTTCTGCCGGCCATAGTTAATTAGTGCGATTAGGTGCTTTATATGTTGGTTAAAGCTAATCGGAAGGACTGTGGCCTTTGGACACCCCTGGTAAAAAGTTTATTCACTATATAAATTCTTCCTGTGTTCCTGGAGAGCCGCAGACCCTGCAGGTTTTTGTTTCACATCTGTTTCAGGAGACAAAACAGTAGCTGCATCCAAACTCAAAGGAGCTTAATTACTCGATTCAGGTGTGTTTAGTTAAGGTTGGAGCAAAACTATGCAGGGCTGCGGCCCTCCAGTAATCGAGTTGAGACCTCTGGTTTAAACCAAGAGTATGGATCATTGAGGATCATGTTTTTACGGGTTTTTATTGGGCGGAGTTAGATGTCGATCACAAAAGTCACCAACAGAATGTTTCACTCACTCGTTATATTCAGTGTCAGTATCAATTCATAGAATAACGAATTAGTGGATACATTTTGTTATACTATACTGATCCAACTTGGGTAATAAAATCTGAAGTTTTAAGGGTCTTGTTTCTGATTTTAATTATTTTAATACTTACTGTTTGTCTTCTCTCTTATCTTTGCAGAATTTGGTTCCAAAACATAATGAAAACATAATTAAAAAAAAACAGTCACTGCCAAGTTTGAAGTCTATTTTGCCCTCAATTAATAATCTGCTTTGTTGTGCAGACCTGCTTTTATCTCAAACCCATTTTTACTCAAATTCATTAAATATTTGTAAAGAAATTCTCATTAAATTTAGTTTGGCCTTTGTTTGTTCAGCTTGTAGTTTTTCGTCAATTGTCAATTTAAGCTCAGTTTTTTTTTTTTTTTTTTACCATTTAACCCATTTAACAGAGAGAACATGCCACACTTTTGTTTGGCTGGTCTTGAGCGGAGTTAAAACGTTACTCATAAAACTAAATTGCAGACATAGACATTTTGGTGTGTATTATAAAAAAATCACCATTACTATGAGAAATGTGCTTTGGTGATTTATACCCTGTATAAACAACACAGTATATAAATGTCTGACGTCCTTCTCAGAGCAGATTGTTGTGATGCCTGTGTGGTCCAGCTCTGAAAACATGATTGATTCGTGAATGATGGGCATGACATCATCTCTCATATTTTCACCAAAGCCATGTTTAGACTGAGAGCTGGAGACAGAGAGTCAGCATTAGATGGTACAATACATCCCTGCTGGCAGGTTGACTTTGTCCTGCTAAATTTACTCCTGAAAATGTGAGAGATGTAGTGATCTCACATCTAACATTAGATTCCCTGGAGGGGTCATGAGGCCAGAGAAATGCTCTTATTTATGTCAGGGTTTCAGGTTTAATAGTGCGTGATCTGTGTGTGTTTCAGCTGCGGGCGGCGCAGGTGTTTCGCCATCAGGAGAGACACACACTGACACTGAGACAGAGACTGTACCTCTCAAACAGAGACTGGCTCTATACCAGGCTGCTGTGACCAAAGAGGAGAGAAGCCCATCTGTGGTACCTAAATACAAACTTGTCTGACAATATTATGTTTCTGTTTCATGTCTACTGTACAATTCTTTTTATTTTGCATTGACAACTATTGGAACACTGTTAAATTGTTTTCAATTTGGGGAAGAATGTTTAAGTATATTTCTTTTTTTACTCAAGACCTGCATAAAACTCTCAAATTTTAGGCGTTTGTGAGGAATGAAAATTCTAAATGTTACAAACAAAATACCAACAAAAAATAAAATAAAACACTATTTCAACATACATTTCAGAATTTGAATGATTTTTGATCTTATTACTTTATTCTTCTTTTTCATAACAACAGGTAAGCCTTTCTGTCATTAAACTGGGTTACAGATGTCCAAAAACAGAAACTATAAACTAGAAATTGAATGAAATGCTCCCTTAAAAAATACATTAACAGTAATGGGTAAAAAGTAATCAGAATTAACTCTCACACCAAGAAAATGCAATTGAAAAATGTTAGTATTTCTTAGCTCTTAATATCAATATCATTACATTTTTCCCACATCCCATAATTATTTGAACCACATGTTTCATGTAGGTTTTTATGGTAAAAGAACCATACACGTGTGTGAAAATCCCCCCAAAATAGGTAACACCTAAAATATGTCAGCTTTTCAAGACTCAAGATATTCTCAACCATTTGGTTAAAAAGGCAGTTAAAGGGTTAAAATGTTCTTTCCCTAGCATTCCTCTACACTAAACAATTAAATAGTTTTGCCTTTAGTTATTATTTTTTATTAACATTGTATTTTGTAATACTTCAAAAGTTTTCATACATTTATGTTTGCAGAATGTCTTCTGTAGAAAAAGGTGTTAGTAGGTGCATAAGAATGGATTAAAATCCTTTTGAGAGAAGAAACTAACTGGCAACGCATGCACTAAGAGTGGGCTCAAAGAGAGATTCCTCAGCTATTTTCACATAATGACTTCAAGTTAGTGCAACAAACTTGATTAATTGGATAAAACATTACAAAACTTTAAGAAAAATATAGTTTTACTTTAAAAATGATGCTTGTATGAGAGAATCACCAGGCTGGAGCAAATTGGCCTTTTATGAAATTATCTTTTGAAGTTTCTGTGTCATTAATTCAACCATCTGATTCCAGATATAGGGGAGGTTTTGGATTACAAGACTGGGGGTATGCACAGAGGTTAATGCTGGGAGTGCCTGGCTGTTGGGGTTCCGGCTACATACAGTTTGTGTTAGGGACACTTACAGACAACACCTATTAACCCTGACTCCAGGGTTGTGTTCATTTCCCTTTCACATTCTTATTAATTCCCATGGGCTATATTAGAGTCACAAATACAAAGGAGAAGTTTTATGACTTTGGATGAAAACCAGAGTGATTCAAAAATAAATTCATAATTTTATATCATATATTAAGTTTTTAACTTATATGTTAAATGAAAATGTTTCTATTCTCCTGATTATTAACTGAATGATTTTTTTTACTTAGTAAAATGTCAATTCAATTATGAAATTAATACATGGAAATAAGCATTACATTTTAAAGATACATTGCAAATCACGTTTTGATTTTAAGTGTCTATTAATTATGTTTAAACATTTTACTGCTCCCTAGTGGACAATCTCCATATCTCTACTGGTTGTAATGTTGATGGAAGCAGTTCATTAATGAATAATATTCTGTGTTAAAGGTCATGGACAGCTCTGAGCCGTGCTCCCTGCCAGGTGGACTGGCCAGCGTGAAGAAACAGTTTGAAAGCCATGATATCAGCTCCTCCTCGTCATCCCAAAGCACTGTCACACAGTATCACATCCAGCAGAGACAGGTACTGGAGAAGCTTCCAGATCACTCACTCCAGCTCTCAAAACATGATCACTGACTGCAAGATGAGCATATGAAACAACTGTGCAGCGCTATCAAGTGTTATAGTTGCGCAGACAACCACCTGACAGATTCCAAGGAGTAAATACTCCTATCAGATAACACTGTGTTGCACGGTGCTGTAGATTTGAAACACTAATATCAGTGAGTTGCATATTGTGAATGTTAATTTAAAACCAGTTGTTTTCTTCTTAACAGCAGGTGGTGAGCTCATCAGAGGTGACGGTACGAAGCAGTGTAAAAGAAAGCAACTCCTCAAGTGCTCAGGTATACCCCCACAATCACTAGATCTCCTCTTCTCCTCTTTTTCCTACTATCTGCTGCCCAGAAGAAACGTAATGAGGATAGAAATACAATTACTGTGTTAAGTATTTTACATATCCACTTTTAATAACAATAAATGTATATTTTTGCTTTCCTTGGTTCAGAATGTTCATCATAGCATGGCCTCGAGTTTTGGGGAACATCATGATGAGAAAGGTAATAGTTTTGTGCAAAAAGGATATATCGTACACAGAACCCTTTTCTTTCAGGAAATTATATAGATATATAATTTTTTACCATTTTATCCAGTCATGGCCATTGAAGAAGAGAATTTGTCAAAGGTTTCTACTCAAGCCCTCAAACAGCAGCATGAAAGAAGTATTGAAGAGGCCACTCCACCAAAAAATGTCAAGGTAACATTTATATTTAATATGGCATACCTGAAAGAAAAACCCTTGATTTTCACAAACATTTTTCATTCACTCTAATTTAATTTCCACAATGCTGCCTAACATAAAAGTATTGATTTTTTTTTATTATTGAGAAAAATAATTTCAACATGTTATTCATTTTGAAGGATTATCATGTACATGTAAAATTGTAATTAGTTCAGTCAGTGTTTTTTTTTTATCTAGGCTTTTCCCTGACAACGAATAGCTCAACTTATACTAGACTGAGTATACGGTTTGTATCAAAATATGAACATTAATTAAAACAAAGTGCTAAAACAAGCGTGGTTTTTTTACAATTTACATCCTTAATTTTTGTTATGTGTGCATATGAAATTACATTCAGCAGGTCCTTGTATGCAATACAATTTTATTTTATTTTTTACTCATGAAGCACTTTTGGTGGTGGATACCGAAAAAGATGTCTTCTGCAATTATTCTCTTCGCTATTTCTAATTTGGTTTAAATCTAACTGATAGGAAACAAAACTATCAAAAAAGTACATATATATATATATATGTTAAAAATAATGCTATTAGATTGCACTGGACTATAGGAGGATTGCAAACCAAAATATCTTTTACTTGATTAATGATTTTTAAATGTTTTTCCTTGTCTCTCCTTATAATAAAATCAAAGATTGATCTTGATCCCAACCAGTTTCATTGGGTTCCAACAAATGTCCCCTCAAAGACTACACCCTCAGGTAAAACAACACAAGAAGCCTCGACATCCTTCAAATATGAGGCTATGGAGCACTTCTCCCAACCAATATCCGCCACTCACCAGTTTCAAATCACTTCTCAAATCCCAGAACGCTGTTCTTCCCCTAACCTGACAGAGGCGTCTACTTTATCCAAATATGCAATCAATAAAGAAGAGTACTCTAAGCAGAGGAACATGAATGAACTCAAACGGCTCTACAAGCACATTCATCCAGAAGTGCGTAAAAACCTAGAGCATGACTTCTTTACTGAAGTGGCAGAAACAGAGAAAACTTACACAGACAGTGATGATGAAGTGAATCGTGACATTCAGCAAACATGCTATGTTTTTCAAAACAGCGGAAGTACTAGCCCCAGCAAGTGTATAAGTCCAGAGAGGGAGTACATGGAGTGGGATGAAATCCTTAAAGGTGAGGTACAGTCAATGAGATGGATGTTTGAGAACAAGCCACTTGACTCCATTAAAGACGGTACACCAGAGGAGGAGACAGGCAAGAACATAGCTCAACAGGAAATCATAGCTGGCAAAGATGTGAGGTATACTGCGTGGATGTTTGAAACTCAAGCCATCGATGCTCTAGGTACAGAAAAAACAGACTCAGAAGAACAGCATGGAAAGCATGAGCTAGCAAGAGGAGATGTCCAGACGGCAACTTGGCTGTTTGAGACTCAACCACTAGACTCAATGAATAGAATCTACCAAGAGGATGAGCAAGACACACAGGTTGTGTTTACAAATGAGATTGTTGGGAGCGATGTAAAAACAGCAAGGTACTTGTTTGAAACACAACACCTGGATGCTCTTGGGCACACTGAGACCATTGACGAAAGTCACTTCCTACAGCTGAAGTCAGAGCTTGAAGAGGTTAAGGGCGATGTAAAGAAGACTACCAAAATGTTTGAGACACAACCTATGTGTGTCATTCGTGGTGACTCAGGTGAGATGCTGGAGATTACCAAGGTGCGACGTGAGGAAACCGAGAAAGGGGATGTCAGGACGTCACGCTGGCTCTTTGAGACTCAGCCTCTTGATCTCATCAGCAAAGATCCCAGCAAGGTCAAACTAATCTGCGGGGTCTCGATGAAGGACAACTATCAGGGTGGGGTCAACAGAGGAAGATGGCTATTTGAGACAAAGACGCTCGATCAAATCAAAGATGAGGAATGGGAAATCACGAAATCTCAAAAGGAAGAAATCATTGGTGCAGATGTGAGAAGGCACTGCTTGATATTTGAGACAGAACCGATGGAGTCGCTTAAAGACAACACCAATGCAAGACCACTGGAGGGTGAGAACATCATGGGTGGCGATGTTACATCTACCAGGCATTTGTTTGAAACTGTACCAATGGAAAACTTGAAGGAATTGGCAGAAGTTGGTAAGCTTCAGAAGAAGGTGGCTTCAGAAGAGGAGAAAGGTGATGTGAGACACCAAAAGTGGATATTTGAGAGCAAACCTCTTGAACAGATCAGAGAAGAGAAGAAAGAAGTTTCAAGGATGATTAATCTTGAAGAGCTTGAAAAGGGGGACGTCACAAACTTCAAAGAAATATTTGAGACGATGGACTTGAGCAAGTGCATGGATACCCAAAAAATACAAGTCGAGGGTGTCACTTGTGGATCGGTGAAATCTAACAAAGTGTTTTTTGAGTCAAAACCTTTGTATGCTGTGCAAGACAGCTCAGGACACTACCATGAGGTCAAAACTGTGCGAAGAGAGGAAGTTGTGAAAGGAGATGTGACAAGTTGTAAATGGATGTTTGAAACTCGTCCCATCGATCAGTTCGATGAAAGCATTAGCAAGTTCCAGATAATAAAAGGGATATCAAAAGAAGAAATCCAGTCAGGAGATGTTAAAACAGCCAAATGGCTTTTCGAAACACAACCTCTGGACGGTATGAAATACTTCAATCTCGAGGAGGAAGAAAACCGAAAAAATGAGAGCATTGAGATCCAAAGTGGTGATGTCAAAACATGCAGATGGTTGTTTGAAACACAGCCAATGGATGTCCTGTATGAGAAAATTGAGACAAAGACTGAAGACACCACAGATATCAAGAGAGGAGATGTTAAAACCTGTACATGGCTTTTTGAGACTCAGACCCTCGACAGCATCAAAGACAAGTCCGAGACCATCCTGAAAACTTGCACTGTGAAGCAAAGTGATGTGCAAGGTAAGGATGTACAACTGGCTCGCTTCCTGTTTGAGACTGAAAACCTGGAAAACATCACAGATGATGAGGATCACAGTGGCTTTAAGAGAATCACGGAGATTGACATTAACTCAGGTGATGTATCAAGGATGAAGTACATCTTTGAGAATCAAACATCTGATATCATGACTTCAACATCAGAGGAGACCATGCAAAAACTCAAATGCCATCAAGCGGAAGACATCCAGAAAGGAAATGTGGTGAACTGTACCTGGATGTTTGAAAACAATCCAATGGATTCCATCCGAGAAGATTCTGAGGAGGTCAGAGAGTCGCGCATGGTTACAGATATTCAGGGTGGCAATGTTGATAAAGGCCGCTTCATTTTTGAGACATACTCATTAGACAAGATCCAACAAGAGGCATCTGAAACCGAGATCAGCAAACTCCAAAGTATCATACACAAAGAGATTGAAAAGGGGGATGTGAAGAACTACACCATGATGTTTGAGACGCAACCCCTCTATGCTATCAAGGACAAAGAGGGACACTATCATGAAGTTACCATAGTCACAAAAGAGGAAATTCTGCGAGGAGATGTGGTTGGGGCAAGATGGCTTTTTGAGACAAAGCCTATTGACTCGATAAAAGATACAGATGAGGTTTATATCATCAAAGCTGTTACAGAAGAAGATATACAAAAAGGAGATGTTAGCTCTGCCAGGTGGAGGTTCGAAACTCAGCCACTAGATGCAATTGCAGAGGACAGCAAAGTTGCTGTTAAAACCGTAGCTGACATCCAAGGAGGAGATGTAAAAATGAACAAGCAACGCTTTGAGACAGATGACTTATCCAAAAAATGTGTGAGAACTGTTAGTGTTAGTGAGATTCAGAGAGGTAATGTGAGAAGCTCCACGTGGATGTTTGAAACACATACCATTGACAAGATCCACGGTAAAGGTTCTGAGTATGATGAGATGGAGAAGGTCACTCGAGAAGAAGTGGTAAAAGGTGACGTTAAGCAGTCTGTGTGGCTGTTCGAAAAGGAACCTCTAGATCGGATCAAGGAAACGGATGAATCAGAAAGTGTTATTTCCCGTGAAGAGATCCCAAAAGCTGATGTGAAGACAACAACATGGCTGTTTGAAAGCACCCCTATGACAGAGTTTAATGAAAGCAATGTAGAGAGAACGGAAATTATTGGAAAGAGTGTCAAAACGACCCTGAAAGAGTTGTTTTCACAGAAAATGGTTGAGTCGCAAGGTATCCTCATTGAGGCAGATGAGATTGGAGATGTCAGAATGGCTAAATACAAACTTCTAAATCAAGAGACTCCAGAGATCCAAAGAGAGGAGGTGATACATGGAGATCTGAACAATATAATGATGAACCTGCTCAACAGACGTGAGAAAACAGAGAGTAGAATCACTATTGACAGTGATGAAAGAGGAAATATCAACTCAACTGTCCAACAGCTTTTTAATCAGGATAAAAGTGGTAATTTCGAAAAAGAGGAAATCATTAGAGGAGACATACAAGAGGCGCTCAATAATTTGCTCAAGCAAGAAGGATCTTCCAAAAGAGGCATTTTGATTCAGGAAGACGAGAAAGGAGATGTGCGGATGACAATTTACTCACTTCTTAACAAAGAAAACGAGAGCAGCATCGAGAGAGAAGACATAGTGACCGGAAATATTCGTGGAACGCTGCACAGGCTGCTTAGTAATTCTGATAAGGACTCGACTGCTAAGATAACCGTGGCAGAAGCAGAGAGAGGAAATGTCAGTTTTTACTCAACTTGCATTGAATCTGGAGCCCTGGACTACCTGAGGCAGCTTCAAGTGGGAGCTGATGAAACGGCTGAAGAGAAAGTCAAAGAAAAGATTATTGGAGGTGATGTCGAATCGACAAAACAGATTCTAAGAAAGAGCCAGCAGATAATAGGACGAACAGTTGCAGAAGATGATATCGTACCTGGTGATGTAAATAACACTGTGCAGGTGTTTATGATGGAGCCTTTGCTGTCCTTGCATAACCTGCAGAAAGAAGAGATCGTAAGGGGAGACTTGAGAGCAGCTCTCAACTCACTCACTCAAGCTGTAAACCAACGTGTTGTCATAGATAAAGAAGAGATAATCAGAGGAGACATCAGCACAACACTCAGGTCTCTCGAGGAGGCCCAATATCAACTTAAAGATGTTGAAAAGCCTGAAATTGTTCCTGGTGATATCAAGGGTGCATTAGAGTCACTTGAAAAATCAAGTACAGTAAAGACAGAGGTAGTCATCGAGGATTTGGTTCCAGGAGACATTAAAGGTACTTTGAAATCCCTCGAAGATGCAAAGCAGGCAGTGAAAGATGTCGAGAAGGAGGAAATTGTTAAAGGGGACATTCAGACTGTGCTTCTCTGTCTACAAGAGGCTTCGAGTGAAAAGAAGGTTTTTCAACACCAAGTAAGTGAACAGGGGGATGTGAAAGGTACAATCCAGCTGCTGTTGGAGCCAGCCTCTTCTCCTCGTTTGCAGAGGAGGCCAAGCACAGAAGGTGATGTTAAATCTTCCATCAAATGCCTTTATGAACAGGAGCAGGAGCAAGTGCAAATTGAAAAAGAAGAAGTAATTAAAGGGGATGTTCAGGGAACCATTAAATCACTTATGAAGAAGAAAGAGCAATCGAGCTACAAATCAAAAATGAATCCTCACAAGAAACCAAAAGTTTCCATTAAGAATCCAGCCCCTCAGCAAAAAGCAGCCAACGAATGTCCGGTGGAACCTACAACTGGGGAAAACCCCAAAAATCCACATCCAGTGAAAAAAATGCCACAGATCAGCACACAAAAATCATCAGATATCAAATCTTCAGAAAGTCACACTTCTGAAATGTTAAGTTCTACTACAAGCAAAGAGATAACCACAGCTGTACATTCGCAAGAATCCTCTCAAGTCTCTCAAAAGAAAAATGTGAAAGAACAACACATAAAACAAAAACAGCTTACTCCCAATCCAGTCTTGATAAAAAAGAAAGCTATTGGTCAAAAAAGTGAGAAGACATCTGAAATTCCAGCTATGTCATCAGCATCAAGTGCAGCGATTGAGGTATCCCATTCAGATGTTAGCATGACGCAAACCAAAGAAACAAAAGCAGTGACACAGATACAAAACAACAACAACAACAACAGAACACACTTCCATTACTCAGAAACAGAACACCAAAATGTTCAAAGCAGAGAAAAACGTTAAAAGCCTTAACCGCAATCTAAATGCAAAAGGAATGATCAAAAAGGTAAAACCACAGCCTGAAATTAATTTCCCCCCACCTCCAAGTACACCTCCACCACCCTCTGAATCGGAGCTTTCATTGCCTCCTCCTCCCTCTCCAGTTGCAGAAAGTGATGCCCAGCCCAGTCTTCTGCCGCGACCCCCTCTCGTTACAAGACAGGACAGTGATCTACCTCCTCCTCCCCCTCCTCCCCCAATGATGGAAACAGATACAGAATTCTTTCCACCACCACCTCCACCACAAGATTTTCTCCCTCCTCCTCCATCTCAACAGGAACTAAGCACAGCAGCCCAACTTGGTAAACCAAAGGGAAAACCTTTATTTAAGGTTCCAAAACCAGAGCCTCCTACACAGCAACAACCCAAAACATTTAAATGGCAGAAAAAACACACAGCACCAGCTCCTCCGCCACCACCACCACCCCCTCCTTCATCTGAACAAGAGCACAGTGGATTGACAGTATCAAATGTGGCCATCATCACTGAGTCTACAAATAAAATCACCAAACAAAAGCAACTGCTAACAACAGAGCTTCCAGCTCCACAAAATGTGAAAATTTCATCAGCTATACCTGTTCTGCAGCCAGCAGTGGAAGAACAACCGCGTCCTAAAAAAGTGTTCGTTCCACCAATTAAGCTCCCTCCTTCTCCTGACCCTGCTCCTCAAAAACCACGACCTTATGCAAGTAAATTCAAAACCCCGCTCATGCTTGCAGAGGAGAGGTATCGCAAACAAAGAGAGGAAACTGAAAAAAACAAGGAAGAAAGTGCTCCTACTTCACCACCACCTACTAAACCACTCATTCCCTGTGAAGTTAAAAGTGAGACAAAATCAGCAAAACAACAAATTCAACCAACACAAACGTCTTTTGAGTTACAGCTAGAAAAAGCCAAAGAACCAGAACAAAAGCCAGATGATCAGCCTAAAGAATTCCCAGAAAAACTTGCACCACCAAAAAGCCCACAGATTCCTCTGAAGCAAAAACCACATGCCAGTATTCAGATAAGCAAACCTGTATTTCCCAAAACTGTTAAGAAAACAGCTCAAGAGTCCATTAGTAGTGCATCTGATAAAAAACAAGAAACTACAATCACAACCTTGCAAATCAACAGCCATCCCGCTCCTGCCCCCTCCCCAAAACCAGTTGGAGAAAAGATTGTTATTTCAAAAGCTCATTCTGAAAAACAAGAAAGTGTCCATGTGACAAAAAATTTTCAAAGTCAGAGTACTACTTCTGCTCATGTAGAGGAGTTCAAGAGAGCAGAGACTAGTGTGGCTCAAGACGTCAGGAAGGTCCCCTCTGAGATGACAAAGATCCCAAAAGTGACTCCTAACTTCAAGGTGAAAACTTTCAAGGCACCAAAGACAGACAAGGAGGAGAAGCAGGAGGAGGGAAAAAACATTGTTCAAACAGCCAAGACTGAGCAAACAATCACAGACACTGAGAAACACGAAAGCATTCAAGTAGGCACAGTTCAGGAATCCATCCAAAAATCAGTCAGTGCCACAGAGAAAAGTGAAATGAAAGTAAAAGTACTTGACATGACACAAACAAAGCAAGAGTGTAAAACACAAGTTCAATTGAAGAAACAAAAAACGCCTGTTAAGCAACCACCTCCTGTGGCACCCAGGCCATCGGTTGAGATTCATCAAATACATCCTGTAGAGGTTCATCAAGGACAAGCACAAACAACTGTCCACCAACTTCAGTCCCATCATGCAGTGAGAGAGGAGCATGTTCAGATTCATGAGAAGATCACTCAGACCACAGTTCAGCAACAGAGTACTGAACAAAAAAGTAAATTCCAGGTCAAAAAACAGATTAAGGTTCCACTGTGTGCTCCAAGCAGAGAGGAGGCTGTGAAAGAGTCAGAGGTACAAACTCATGCAGAGGGTACAGAGTCCAGCGAAACATCTCATAAACAAAAATGTGAAGAGATTCAAACATTGCTGAAAAACATCAAGGAGTTAGAAGAAGCTCCTGCAAAAATTACTCCAAAATCATTTAAGACAATGCTGAGCATCATCCCTGATTGGTTAATGGGTTCTGAAGAGAAGGATGATTTAAATCGTTCACAGTATAACAAGCAGAAAATGAGAGAAATGATAACCTATATAAAGAATCTAAGTGTAAACAAACTGCCTTTTTTAGAAGGACCGTCATCATTTTTAGAGACAGAAAACGTTGAATCACAGCAGGAAAAGAAAATAGTTGGTGGAACCACACAAAAAATATCTAAGATAACCATTGGCTCCTCGAAAATTGAATCTCAAAAGAAAGTGGTTGAAGAGAAAAAGACAGATTTCAAGAGAGAATCAAAGGTAGCAGAGCTTAAAATGCCCTCTGAGCTAAAGATGCGAACACCATCACCTACATTCATCTGCATTGAGTCAGCAAAGAGAGTAGATTCCCCGTTGGGAGTGACACCATCACCACCTCCTTCTCACAGGTCGGGTGCTACACCAACTCCTCCACCTCGCTGGTCTGAAACACCAACCCGTCTCAACCTGTCCACACCGTCTCCAACAATGAGCCGCTCTGAGAAGCTATCAAAGCTGAGAGACACCACAGCCAAGATCTCACAAGGTTTGACTCCACCTCCAATGCCCTTGCCGGAGCACATGACGAAAGTCCAAGATTTGGAAAGATCTCGCTCTTCCAGTTGTTCAGAGACTACTTTTGATGAGTTCTCCCTGATGGACGTCACAGATGTACATGGAGACTCCATGATGACTGTAAAAGACAAGCGAGAGTTCTTTGAAGAGGCTCAGAAGGCGGAGGTTTGTCGTAACTACATACGTAAGGAACCTATTGACATCCCAGAACGCCTTGGAGCAGATGCAGAAGATAGTGAGCCGGAGGTTGCAAGATCCATCGATGCACATGAAAGAATGCTAGAGAACTTGCCAAGGGTGGACTTGTCAAAACTTGTAAACAAATTTGAGTCACCTCAGCCTAAAGTTTATGTTCGGAAGGAGCCAATTTTAATCACTGAGAGGCTTGGAAGTGACACAGAAGAAGCAGAACCTGAGAAGAAATCATCCGTAGTGGAGGAAATGCCAAGTTTTGATATTAAGGCTCTCAAGAATGTCTTTGAAATGGGTGAACAAGCCCACCAGTACCTAAAGGAAGAGAGGAAAAATCTTGAGAGGCAAGAGGATTCACCTGAAGAATTCTCTGAGAGTAAATCTGTCACTGAGCACTTCTCCACCGTAGATGAGTTTGGGAACACTGTAACTGGCTCAAAGACAGAATCAACCTTACACTCTCAGAGTGTGAGCACCCGTGGTGATCCACCGACTTATGCAGATGTTGTAAAAGGGAAAGTTGCTGTCCTGGATGTTCCACAAGAAGCCTCTGCAGAAGACCTTCTAAAGAGCTTCCAGGAGACGTGGGCAGAAAGTGAAAGCGTCTTCAAAAACCTGGGCTTCAGCGTGTCTGAACAGCACAGATCACAGACTGTTTCACACCAGTCTGTCACTGGTAAATCTGTGTGAATAGCATGGAAAGACTAACAAAGAGTGTATTGAGGACTAAAAATGATGATTTTTAGTGATGTTTTCATGTGTTCTGTACATTCTGATATGCATGTTGTGCTTAAATATTTAAATTTGGTTCAAGAACTGAACTAACTGTGCTTGTGTGTTTTTCCACTTACAAGCAACTCATGAATTGTGTTTGGAAACTTTGTGGTAAAGGTGTCTTTGCAAGAATGTGTCATGAACATTAATGGGCTCAATCTTTTCTAACTAGCTTAATTTCAAAAGTCACACTACTAGTTATATTGTATTTTTGTTTCTCTGCAACAGCACCATTTTCTTAAAAAATATATTTTTTATTTAAACCCACTTAATAGAAACATTAAATACAACTTAAAGAAATACAAGCATAAACACAACCATAATATAAAACAACTTTTATATTTTCATTAAATTATAACACAAGTATTATAGAATACCTAAAGCTTGTGACTTTGTTTACAACAGATCCGAGTTACTTATGTTTGACCCCACAAGCAGCAAATTTGTTCCTATTTATGCAGTTTATATAACTTTGAAAATGGTTCTCTCAGACCCATTTTCTGGAATCCTGTACTTTCTCAGAGTTAGAACAAGAATGCAATACAAGTGTTTGATTAATAAAAATTACGCCCTACCCTTAATTGCCTGGACACTATTGGAAAAACATACTGAAGGTTTTTTGATGTTTGACTTTGGATGTGTTGAAAACTGGGGTTTCAAATGATTTTGATGTTTGCATCTATGTAAAATGAAACAGTTCCTTTTACAAGAAGTTTTAGTTATGTGTGGCAGTAACTGTAATAAAAACTATTGAATAAAGTTTTATTGTAATTCATTACTATGTGATGGGATACACCCAACTATAATCCCAAATAATTTAAAAACCCTTTCTTATGCAAGTATTTTTCTCTTGTGCTTGCAGAAAACACGGGTACCAGAGTCCGAACTGTGTCGGGTATGTCGGAAGAGGGTATATCCCATGGAGTCTCTCATAGCCGACAAGCAAAACTTCCATAAAAGTTGCTTTAGATGTGCCCATTGTAGCAGCCAGCTCAGGTATGTCATCATATAAGAACATGATTTTTTTTAGATTCTTGATGTGAAATGAATGTTTTAGAAATGAATGTCTTAGTTATGATTTAGAACCTATGATGTTTTGAATAAAGATTAACGTTTAAAGATTGGTACACATTTTCAAGACTATAGGTCGTTACATTTTTCTTGTGCTTTTAACCCTGATGCAAGTGAAATGAAGCAGGTGGTTTATACATTTTTCCGAGCTATCTTGGGGCAATCTCAAAAAGAGGAAAAAGATAGAAGAAATGATAAGATGAAGACACAAGTTCATTAAGCATAACATGTATTCACAATCACAATTGAAAACAGATAAACTCATGTAGCTTTTAAGTGAAAGACAAATGGCCTGGTTGCCTACGAAATAAATCAAGAAACAATGAAAGATGGACAGAGAGAGCTTATGTTAACCTTTAGCTTGCGTGACTTCTGCTTACCAGCTATATTTAAACATGGGTTCTTGGGTATCCCCCTCACTCTGTCCAGTACTCCCTGCTGTGTTAAAAACAATTTTATTTTCAATTCCTCTTAAAACCCTATAGCTACAATTCTCCAGTGATTATGACAGCTCTCTCTGTTTACTTCTCCCAGGCACGTGCTTCTCAGACTCTTGCCAACCAATCAGTAGGAACTTTAAGCAGCAACGACCCTCAAGACAGCATTGGCATCGTTGTGTTATATGGCGTATGCGTGACTAAAACATCGCATGCACTTTTTGTTTATTGTAATGGAAAAAATTATTTATTTACAAAAAATATGCACTTGAAAACATTTTATATGGTCTTATTCATATTGAAACCATATTTAGTGGTATAGAAACTTAAGTTGAGTAGTTAAATTGCATTTTGGTCATTTCCACTACCCATTATTTTTTGTTGTTGTTATAATGTCATCACCTCTGTCTGCCACAACATTAGCATACGAAAGAATCTTTTATGGACAGATGTCATTGAGTAGGGCAAATAATCAAGTTACACACTGCTTTTTACTCTATTTGAGCTGCTTTCTCAACACAATTAATGTCCACCATTTTGCTCTCCCTGGAATGGTGGTTTTACTAAATAAAACTAATTGTACTAAAAATGAACAGGGGCTTCCACGGATAGAGATGTGATGAGGGTTAGCTTTAGGGGTAGGGTTTGAAAGAGATGAACAACTGCAGCCAGGGTGCAAGATATTCTGCTCCCTCTGCAAAGTAGTTTGGCCGGCTGAGTAGTGTTCCCTCTCCTATGCACCTCAGACCATCCTTTAGAAGACTCCACCCTTTCCTAGAAGAGCTGATTATATAGACCACCTTGAACAAGCTGCAGGTGCGATACATTCTACTGTTGGCTGTACAGGTGACACTAATTAAACCCACATTTACCTGCCACAATATGAACCAACCAATCTTTCTAAATTTACTTTGTGCAGCATATAATCAGGTATTCTCTATAGTCTGGAAATTACTATCATTTTGTAAGACCTTATGGAATGCAAACTGTTCTTGTTGTTAGAGTCCTGTATTTCATGTATAAAAATGAATTCACATTTCTGTTCATCTCTTTACAACAGTCTCGGAAACTATGCTTCTCTCCATGGACGTATGTATTGTAAGCCACACTATAAGCAACTTTTCAAGTCAAAGGGCAACTATGATGAAGGGTTTGGTGAAAAACCCCACAAAGAACTTTGGAATGCGAAGAATCAGAACTCTTCAGAGACACCCAACATTAAGAACAACCATCAGGTGAATACTAATGACAAAATAACTCATAGCCCCCAAGAAAACCCTCAGGACACTACAGAGGCTTTAACACAAGAAAAAAACGAGGATAGTAAGAAGACAGCAAATAAAATGGCAGTCATATGGCCCCCCCTCAGTGATTCTCCAAAGAAACCTTTTAACATGGAGGAGGAAATAAAGATAGTCAAGCCAGTGTGGCCTCCTCAAGTTGAGCCAGAACTCAGCCATCAAAACAATCAGCCAGTCCAAAACAAGAGGCAAACCATGAATACAAGCCCTGAAAATGGACCCAAACAGAATATGTCAGCAATCAATACATCATGTACTGATGCGAAAATAACTCAAGAAACTGAAGTGCTGACACCAAAGCTTGAAACTGGAGGTGCTGAGAATGCCAATGAAATAACTAAAGTTACTGAGACCTCTGAAGCAGCTGAACAGACCTCAGAGCTGAAAGATACTGGGACTAAAAAAGAGGAGGAAATGAATGGTCAAAAAGAAAAAGATATCAGGAATGGAGTTGCAGATGGAGCTAAGGATGTGAATGTAGATGTGGTTAGTGAAAATGTGGATAAAACGGATGGAAATGACATTGAGGAAAGTGAAAAGAAAGTGCAAAGTGAAGTAAATAAGGAGGAAGTGGTAAAAGTGACAGTGATTGATGGTGAAATACCGAATGGGCAAACTGTTAATGGCAATGCAAACAACAACAATAACAACAACTGCAACCTGTTACTGCAGAACAATATCTACTTAGAGCCACTTCTGTCTCAGGGATCTTTTAATGAAGAGATCAACAGAGATCCAATATCTTCTTTCCAACAGCATAAAGAAGACAACTCTGTCGATTTAAGTGCCAAATGCTCTGAAATGCACAATCCAGAAGAAAAACACACTATTCTGATGACTTGGATGGAGACAGACAAAGACCAAACATTCAGTGCCTCACGCTTTATGGATGACATATTCGCTGGTTTTGATAACCATTCCAATGTGTTTCCTGAAGTTAAAGAAGACATTCTTAGCCATGAATCTGCTTCAACTCAATTGGATGACCTGCTCGGTTTTGGAATAGAATCAAAAGGGGAGACCGAGCAACATAATGAGAAGATGGAGAGAAATCCAGCTGATCAAAGTGAACTAATGGGGGAATTTTGCCAGAGTAGAAATGACTTCTTGTCTGTCGAGGATCAAATAAAGCAGAACCGATTTTATGAAGATGACTGATGAACAAGAGTATTATTCAACCTGTTACATCTGCCATACCCTTCCTAACACATTATACAGCTTCTGTTGAGATTCTGTAGGAAAGCTCTGTCCATGGAGAGGTGAATGTTAGTATGCTTGTATTTTATACTTTGCTTGCAGCTGAAGGCATATTTATCCTCATCTTAAACCTTTTAATTTTTTAGCAAAAGCACCTGGTGTGCTAGAGAAATCGGGGAAATATGATGACATATATTTTTGTTTTGCTGTAACCCTTGAATTGAAGATTCTTTTATCGTTGCCTGTCTCTGTTGTTCATGCCTGCAAGTTTAAAGATACTGTTGTATTTCTTCATAGAGGATTCATAGAAGGATATGAATTTGTTTGGCTTCTTTCTTAAGGTGATTAGATTGTATTATTTTGAATTTAGTTCTAATGCTTTTAAAATGAATAAAATTCTTATGGAAATAATGTCTTTTTTTGCTAGAACATCATTGATTTATTGTCAGTTTTGAATAATATAAGTACAGTATGAGAACATTTGGATGCCAAAAAATAACCTTACATTTGTTGTACATTATTTAGTGTACTGTGGTGGTTGATGCTGATGAGGTTGATGCTTATCCCAAACTTAAAGCAATTGTGCATTTGCCAACAGGATTTTTATTTGAACAAACTGTCGTTTACATTTTGTTTAATATTGGTTTAAAGGGATCCTATTATACTCTTCGTCGATGATATAATATCAATCAGGTTAAGTGTCAGTTCATAACACACATCAGCTTTTTCATTATAATGTATAAATACATTTTTGGGGGAATGTCTGATTTATGGAAGTCCATTTCCACCAGGTTACAATAAATAAATAATTATTTATTAAATATGTTTGACTTAGAAATTTGAATTTTTGTAATAAAAGTCACATTTTTAACTTAGAAAGTCGAAATTTTGAGAGATAAAGTTTGACACAATTTTGACTTGCAGACACCTAATTTAATGTTATCTGTATGAAAGCACTTTTTTCGTATTTTTACAGCCATTATATATTTTTAACAAGGTAGAATTGGGCTTCCATAGCTTTATACGGTCTTAACAGGGCATGATCCTTACAAGAATGGCTTTAGTGGATCACTTAATTTTTAAAAATTTTTTAAGAATGCTTGACATTATGCGGAGAACAATAGAGGGTTGGATTATCTGGATTATCTTCTACACAATGGTACTGGCAAATACATTACGATCTTTTGCAATCTCAAAAACTCCCAAACTGGGTAGATTTAAGCTGTTTTTGCAAAATAATAAAAACAAACAAAGCTTTTAATGTTTTTAAGTACAAGAAATGTAATTTGTTACTTCTGAGGTTTATATGTTAAATGCTAAAACAGATGTTTACTTATTTATATATTTTGAGATTAGTCTTCTTGTTTTGTGCATGTAATTCCACATTTTGACAACCAATGCACTTGTTTGTGATATCATAAGCAGCTTGGGAGCAAAACAGCTCTGTATCTTCTATTTAATTTTTATTAAAAAAGGAAAAATTAGAACCACTCTAACATGACTTCATATTCATGCATATGTTTGCTGAAAAGCACCAGGGTGATTTTTCATAATAGGTGCCCTTTAAAGTGCAACGCAAACTAATAATACATTTTAATATTTTACACAAAAAGTCTATCTTATTTTTAAATATACAATAATATATAGCATTTTTGTTTCTTTAAGGTTTTAGCTTAGAATAGTTGTAAACAGACCTTTTTATCCCAATGGCCCTCCATACATTTGCCTATGGATGAGTTGATGGGGATGCAGCTGGAAGAACGAGGAGGAGGATGAAGGCTGTTCATGTGAGCTGTGTTGATTGGCTGGAACGGTCTCACCTTGTTCTTGTCTCTGATTGGCCAGAGCTCAGTACCCCGCTGCAGCGCATCAGCTGCAAGCAACCCACACCGTTCGAGCCAAGCAGCCAGCCAGCACACGTTCGCTCCCCGCTTTCTTCGAACGGTCCGCAGAAAACCGACAGAATTCTACCGAACCAGACAAACGCTTCCAAAAGGTATGTTCGCAATGCATCGCCTCGTTTTACGTTCTACTGTGGTCACCGGGTCTATCGAGCTTCGGAGTGTGTACGCTAGCGTCTAGGTTCTTCAAGGAGGAACAGTGCTACAAAAGAGTCATGTGATTGTTTTTCTCAAGGGTTTCGTGAAAAAGAGGAATTAAATGCATTTTCTCTGAATGAAGATGCTACGAAGAGCATCACACTTAGACGCCATGCAAAAATATTAGACACAATAAAGATGGTTACTTTCATGTGAACCATTGTTGTAATATTTGCATATTCTTCTGTCAAATTAACAGTCATGTTACGTTGTTTTATTAATATAACTGACTGATTTCTATATCTATATATTGATTTAGATTGATTGATTCAGCTCCCAGTTAATGTAATGACAAATGACTGCAACTATCTGACAGCAATAGCTTAAATCCACCATCTTACAACAATTCACTCTGATCCAATTGTCTAGCAATAGTGAATTTAAAGCACTGCTAATCAGCTAAAAATGTCTCATCTGAAAATAGTTTGGTATACTTCATACATGTGATTATTTTCATTTAAAAACCGATAGCATTGTAAAAGTAGGCCTACTACATGTAAAGTCATCTTTGTTAATGAGAACGATATTTTTGTCGCATGCAGTACTGAAACATTTACACTTAACAAGCAGTTTTATTTCGGCTTGAACGAAAATGGCTGGGTATTAGCTGAAGAAATTAATTTGCGGAGGATGAGGAAAGTTTTATAGGAGTTTGTGGTGCCTACATTAAACCTAACCCCAGCTTCACAACACCCCCTGACAATTAACCTCAGGGCATACTTACTCAGTCACCTCAGACGAGGCCAACATTCATCTAGAAGCTATTATTTTATCCGATGAAACAGACCTCAAGTACCTAAGACACTCCCAAACTGCAGCAATGCCCAACTTATTTATGTCTCTATACTCATAATAGGAAGTGTAGAGGTTTAGAGGCAAGCTACACAGGTTGGTTCGGTTTTGAATATGTCTTTGGTTCAAATCCATTTAGAGGTTTAGTGATTTTGTTTGGATTTTGATTAATTCACCATTGATTCAATTCTATTCATCCAGGATGATAACTTGCATCCTACACCTTTCCACATTTCACCAAATATAAATATACATTTTATAAAATGAAATAAAAAAGAAAGTAATTTTTTAAATAATATATTTTCTGCTCAGAAATGTGTTTTTAATGTGTTTATATTTCTTATGTTTTATTAATGGTAGGTGTAAGTAGCATATTGTTTACTAGAAAAACAATCTGTACACTGTATTTCTAAACAAGATGACATCTTAAACTTTTTATGACATTTTTTTTATTTTTTAGTGTTGTTCCCTCAGTGAAAACGTGCCCCAAGTCTTATTCAGATTGATTCATGCATGTTTGTGTAATTTTATTTTCTGAGAGCTCAAAATGGCTTGATGGCAGAAGCCATGCCATACATAGCACCCCCCACTAACAAATCAGATGAACCGCAAATGCATCTCATCTCAATGAAGGACAAATGTGCTGACTGACCCGAAAGTGTAACCATAGAATTACTTAAATTAAATTTAAATTAATCAGAATAATTCAGGTTCCTTTAGTGTTAATGATGTCAAAAATTTAATATTAATATGAAGTTGAGAAGCAAATGACTCTGCATGCTCTAAATACTCTAAAAGAAGCCTATAATGGCAACAGCATAGCGTTATAAGTGACATGTAATTATTTTTATATTCAAATGAAATGTAACTTCCTTCCTGTATGAAATCTATTTTGCACAAATGAAGGAATACTGCATTACTTCACATTTTAAAGTTTACTGGATTCCTATCTTATAATAAAATTGAATATTAATATGAATATTATTAATTATATAAATATGTAATATTACGTTTATAGAATATATTAATTTTTAAAGTGTAGAAAAAGCATTTTTATGAAGCAGTATGGCACACACAACCATATTTTAGCCATCAAAAGAATGGTTTATGCTTTTAAGTAAGTGTTTTTGTGTACAAACTGATAATATATTTTATTAAGGTGAAATTCTAATTAAAAAGGAAGAAAGAAGAGATACAGAACAGGACCCAAGCCTAGCTTTTACATGTAATGATGTGTACAGAACCTGAAAAATATTCCACCATAAGAGCTGAATTAGATCAATTCATACTTAAAAATCTAGCCATTGAATGCAAGCAATTGCTAGTAATTCATGATCATGCAGGCTCATGCTAAATGCTCTTTTAAATACAAAATCTGAGACCATACTAATAGTCAACAACGTGTTTTCATAGTTTTCTGCTCATAGTTCATAGTTTCTGCATAGTTTCTTTCATAGTTCACATGTTTTATAACTTTATTGTAGAAGATATTGTAGCACCTTGTGTATTATAATGATCGTACCTGCCAGAATTTTTTCCTCTGGAAGTGGAGCAACTTCTCTCAGAGGTGAGGGGGAAGAACCCCCCCCAAAATCCAGGATTAACAAATTTTTTAACCAGAGAAACTGAAAAACTGAAGGGGTTTTATTGATCTATTATTAGTCCTTGGTCATTTTTTTGGTAGACAATAGGAGACAAAGTTCTAACATGACATCTATTCCATGAAGGGTCTCGCACCCTACCACACACACACACACTCTTTCTAGATTTATCCCCCGCAGGAGAGGCAGGACTCGCCATCTGTTCATTGATCAGTAAATCAAAGAATATCTTGCATCAGCAAGCACAGTTATGTGCACGAGAAAATGCAGATACTGAACCCTGAAGTTATTTACTCTCATTCATAAAAGAAGGAGATTGGGATAAAGAGATGGAAAGCTTTGACCCCAGAAAGATCAAGACTTGTTCTCCATAAACAGTGAATTATATTTAGGGGTGTCCCGATCAGATTTTTTTGCCCTCAAGTCCTGAGTAAACCCTTACACTCTGAGTAAAATGCCTTTAAGAAATGTTAACTTTAAAAGACTCATATGAAGATCCTCCTGTAAAATATCTGTAAGAAATTTTCCCTGTAAAATACCTGTAAGAATTCTTCCCTGTAAAATACCTATAAATAAATCTTCCATGTGAGATACATGTAAGAAATCTTCCCTATAAAATACCTGTAAGAAATCTTCCCCTCAAAAATACATGTATGAAGAAATACCTGTAAGAAATCTTCCCTGTAAAATACATGCATGAAATACCTGTAAGAAATCTTCCCTGTAAAATACATGTATGAATAAATACCTGTAATAAATCTTCCCTGTAAAATACATGTATGAATAAATACCTCTAAGAAATCTTCCCTGTAAAATACATGTATGAATAAATACCTGTAAGAAATCTTCCCTGTAAAATACATGTATGAATAAATACCTGTAAGAAATCTTCCCTGTAAAATACCTAGAAATAAATCTTCCATGTGAGATACATGTAAGAAATCTTCCCTATAAAATACCTGTATGAAATACCTGTAAGAAATCTTCCCTGTAAAATACATGTATGAAGAAATACCTGTAAGAAATCTTCCCTGTAAAATACATGTAAGAATTCTTCCCTGTAAAATACCTAGAAATAAATCTTCCATGTGAGATACATGTAAGAAATCTTCCCTATAAAATACCTGTATGAAGAAATACCTGTAAGAAATCAATAACTACCAAACATGATAGATAACTCTCTATAATTTAACAAAGGTTACGTCTATTACAATTAATTTTATACAGTAATGCTCTTCTGGGCCTAGTAGAATTAGGCTTGTGTGTGAACCCAGAAACCATTCCCTTTAATATGCAAATGAACGAACCATTGCTAGAGCAACACACTGAAGTGACGCTCTACTTAGTTTAAAAACACACTGAAGGTTAATTTCTGCACTCGGAACAGTTTGACTGGATGCCCTATGTCCTCTACTGAGGAGTCCATGGCAACACAAGACAAATGTGGTGTTCTAAAACCCAGAACTTGATTGTGCCTGAGGGAAAATAACAGAGGGAAAAGGCTGGCGTTTATCACTGGCAAAAACAGGAGAAAAGTTCATAAACACAATTGTTTAGTAAAGATTTGTTTTTTACCTTTTTCAAACAACAAGATCATTAATCAAACAAAGAAGCTGTAATAAATATCTCTTCTTCTCTGTATATAATAATAGGGACTCTTGTTTTATCTTATTTTAGAACTAAAATCAAGAAATCCACCCCTCCCCCTTTCATCTGTCTCCCAGAGTCCCCTTCCTACCTACTTTTAAACAGCTATTATTAAACATGTTAACCATGCCTGTAGCCTCCTTTCTGACTGGACGATGACTCTAAAAATATTTCTTGAAAGCACAGGAAGTACTGTTTGGATGTTTAAAATGTTTTTTTTTTTTTGTAATTTTTGTACCAGAACATTTTTAACTGTTTTAAAAAAATTGTTTTAGTAAAATTAGTTCTTCTGGAAAACTCTAAACATGTGTTCTACTTGATTTAAAAAGAAAACCTTTTGATAACATTTGGTTAATCAATTTTCTAACCAAGAATTTAGCCTCATGGTGGTAACTGAAGAACCCGGGAAGCTTAAACTGGCTAAATATAGATAGATGTCATCCAAAAGAAGTGCAGCTTTGTGTGACACTACATATAATGTTGTAATACAGCTACATCTCTGTTACTGTTTTTTTTTTTCAGAGCATCTCACATGACTGAGAATGGGTTCTGGAAGGGAAAAAAAAGCAACTCTCAAATAAGTGAAGGACATCTCGGCGGTCCGTGACCTATAGAGTGAGTGCCAGAGAGAGAGAGAGAGAGAGAGAGAGAGAGAGAGAGAGAGGGAGCATATCCTGCTGGTGCTGGTCAGATCAGTGTCACCTGCTTTATTAATGATGAGGGAATAGACGCAGTGCAGTGATGACCTGTGCTGATAGGAGACCAATTACTGCAAGCAGATGCCAATCTCTGCACACCCGGAGGCCTGGAGAAACCTCTGGAAGAGTGGTCCAACTTTTCAGGGTCCTACTTAGTTCAAATTCACTTTAAAAAAATTTTTTGTTTTGGCTTGATGTTAAATGTTATACTCTAAAAATTATTTTTATTTGAGCAGAATTTGAAACTAGCAGTGAAAATGAGTGTTACACACTTTTAGGCATTCCAATACAATGTTGATGAAATAATAGATAACATTATTAAAGATGGAAAAAAATTTTCAAAAGTATCCATTCCTTCTGTGGGATGGATCTCAAGCAGTTGTTTACTTAATAAAAATAGATAGCATAGCATTTTTTTTTGGCCAAGCCCCTAGTCAAAAATATTGTTTCCTATTTGTTTTATAAAAACAGCCTTTAGGGGCAAACTAATACCTAGTTTAAGTTAAATAAAATAAGTTTACATCTTAATATTAACATCTTAACAAGAAGCATATTCTAGATTTGGCCGATTTTAGACTATAAATGTTGGAAAACAAGTTAAGAAAATGCCTTTTTTTTAACAATCCTGCTGCATAAATGTATTGATCATCATTAAAATAAAAATGATTGGTGGTATTTTAAATATGGAGAGTCGTGTTTCAAAAAGACTCCCTAGAACTAGCTTAGCCATAGTATCAGAAGATAGGGTTGTTTAAACCCAGCTAAAAAAATGCTTCCCAATCCTGATTGGACTGAGGGGTGAATACATGTGATTGACAACTGATTCAGCCACTGACACAATGCCTTCCAAGGTGTCTTGCCTCTATCTGCTGACTGTAGTCTGCTGGGCCAGTGCCCTGTGGTACCTCAACGGCTCCCGTCCCTCGACAGCCTACGTGGGTCACATGAGCTACAGCTTCCGCAAACCCTTACCAAGACTCACCAAGAACGACTCTTTAAGCAACATCCGTACACACTCTCTTAACCCACACAACTTTAACTTTCTCATCAATGAGCCTAAAAAATGTGACAGCACAACACCCTTCCTTGTGCTCCTCATCAGCACCAACCACAAAGAATTTGACGCCCGCCAGGCGATCCGGGAGACTTGGGGAGACGAGAACACGTTTGGTGAGATTCACATCTTGACTTTGTTTCTTTTGGGGTTCAGCACAGAACCTGTGCTCAACAGGATGGTGGAACAGGAGAGCCAGATCTTCCATGACATCCTGGTGGAGGACTTTGTGGATTCCTACCACAATCTTACCCTCAAAACCCTCATGGGTATGCGCTGGGTGTCTCTGTTCTGCCCACACGCGCAGTACGTGATGAAAACCGACAGCGACATATATGTCAACATGGACAACTTGGTGTTTAACCTGTTGAAGCCCAAGTCGAAACCAAGACGCCGCTTTTTCACAGGTCACGTGATACATGGAGGACCAATCCGTGATGTTCATAGCAAGTGGTTCATGCCAAGAGAGATGTACCCTGACACTAGGTATCCACCGTTCTGCTCTGGAACAGGATACGTGTACTCTGGGGACATGGCAGAGCTGCTATTCAAAACCTCGCAGCACACCAGGCTCCTACATTTGGAGGACGTGTATATAGGTCTGTGTTTGAGGAAGCTTGGCATCCAGCCTTTTCAGAACAATGGATTCAACCACTGGAAGATGAGCTACAGTCTCTGCCGCTACCGTAAAGTGCTGACTGTCCATCAAATCTCGCCCGAGGAGATTCTGAGGATATGGAACGATATGTCTAGCAAGAAGCATCTCAAGTGCTAGTGGATATTTGTGAGGGGATAACTCTTTCAGCGCCACCTGCTGCTGGTTCTCATTCAAATTCAGAAATGTAACAAAGTAATGATAAAATTGGCCGCTGATATATCAAAAGAATTGTGTTCATTCCAAAGACTAATATCACTGACAGTAACAGACCAGATATTATATTTGGATTAAGTTGTATCCCATGGATAATGTTTGTTTACATTTTGTGCTTTTGCCTGCGACACTTCTTTTCTTCTTGGTTGTTGCTTGCCATCGTTGATAATTGCTCTGCTTGATCTGGCAACCTACCGGTTAAATTTGACAGATTGACAGATAATGTATGAATATTTGGGGAAGTATTGGGGAGGGAGAGGAACCTGTGCTCAAGTATAGAATGAGCAAAAAATTCCCTATATGAAAAGGCCCTAAAACTTGTAGTTGGATGCTTCCTAAATTGGTGTAAAAATTGGAGGCTGTAACAAATATCTGTTTTTTGTTGTTTGTTGTGTTGTTTGTTTTCAATGTTTGGTGAAACCCAAGTTTCATAGTTACCTTCACTAATCCCAAATCTAAAACCAAAATCAGTATCACCTTTTTGTGTGTTGTTTCAAAATGTAGCATTAGAGTGTTCCTGTTAGAGCACAGACTGTGTAAACTATGTTAAATCTCAAGTATACTACTCTTAGTGGTTAAAGAGACTTGGAAATAAAAAAATGGTGATAGTGTTATATGACGATAATAATTTTTTACCAAAAGTTCATTTAAAGGTAAAATGTGTATGTTTTTACTAATGATCTGATTATATGTGTCATGTAATTAAATTTAATGTAGTAAAGTCTAAATGCCCTGTCCCACTGTTATGTAGTAAAATGATTTGATGTGAAGTGATTGAACACTGCTGTGGAAAAAACAGTGTTCATTTAATCAAAACTACTTTTAAAACAAATGTATAATGCAAACACATTTGAAGAGTAACCTGGGGTTTAGCAGCATTAAAAAAAACATGAATCAGAGAACATTCCAAATGAAAAGAGTGATATGACTTTTGTTGGTATTAAAAAAAGTATCTAATGAAGCAAAAAAACTGCCCTAAATTTAAATATTAACAAAATTTATTTTTATTCTTAATTTATTCTTCTCTGTTTTGGTCATATTAGTTATGTGTATGTTTTTACTTTATATTATTAACACAATAAGTAAGTAGTACCTCATTTACATTTTACACCTGATATTTTTATTGAAGTAAATAAAATCAGAGTAAATGCTTTCAGAAGCATTTAAACTTAAAACAGCTTGTACAAAGAAATGAAAATGTTTTTTCATTATGAAACTTTGAAGGCTTGGTTATTTATTGTTATGGAAACAGATAACAGTTATACTAGATACTATATATATATATATATATATATATATATATATATATATATATATATATATATATATATATATATATATATATATATATATATATATATATTACTATACTACTATACATACTACATTTGGTTGCCAAATCAACAACAGATCAATAGTTGTATTTTTGAGAGTTGAGACGAAACTCTTAGAATAACAATGTGAGCACAAGTGTGAAAAGGAAGTCATGAATGTTTTTGAGATTAAACATTACTTATCGTCAATATCATTTTAAATAGCAATATGTTTCAGAGAACACTATTTACAAGCTCTCTAAACAATAATCAATTTAATTCATGTTTTGGCCTTACATAACTAGTCAATGTTCAGATACCAGAGCGCTGTGAACTGCTTTAAAGAAATAGCACATACGTTCAAATAAACAGCGTATTGTATGACAAACAGCAGTATTTCCTATAGTCAAATATCTATCTTAATAATTATTCTGTTCTGTACAGTATATTCCTTTTCAAGTGACTGATAACTAGATTAACCAATGAGAATGCTGCATTATCTGTAGAGCTTGCCTTTGCTGTACTGAACAGGAACAATAATTCACTGCAAGATTACAATATATTTCAAACTATACGAATTGTAGAAGTGTACACTTTATTATAGCACATTGCTCATTTTCGCACACTTAAATCTCAAATGATATCTGCAATTACACACTTAAGATGAAATTCCTTCAGATTAAGCTATCTGAAAATTACAGTACATTACAGTACATTTTGAAATTCAATCAAATAGGGGATTTCAAATTAAAATATTATTGACACAAGTAGAAAGTTTGAATACTTGTTCAACCTTTTTCAATAATATTTAATTTGAAATGCCAGTTGCTTTATATAATATGCAAATTATCTCACCGATACACAAAGAATTTTGCACTCAACTCAACATAATCTGAAAGCTAAATGTCCAGTTATTTCATTGAACACAATGTTATTTAATAACGCTTTACTAACAAGCATTTAATTGCTCGTGATAGTATTTGTATTAAAAGTCTATGCAAAGTTCTTCCAAGCAGCCTGACTATTTCAGATATCAGTCCCATCTCTGAGTTTTCTGCAGTGTAACTTCTTAAACATCACTAAACAAAATGGTTGTAATTTTCTTTCAGTATTCCATGCTTGTCTTTCTGGAAAGAACTTGGAGTGATTTGAGCTATTGCTGTATATTCTGCGAGTTGATTGTTTGCTTGTGATGGATAACAGAAACACAACATGAGGGAAAAGTGTTGTATAGCATAGGGATAAACCAGCACATATATTGGATAAAAGGTCACGCACTTTATTTTGTATCAGAATATTCATGGAAATGCTTGTTTTACACAGCTAACTGTATATTTAATAAACATATCAAATCTTTTGAAATAAAAATTTTTTTTTTGAAAAGATGTCTGCATTTACTAATTCTAGATTTTTCACCTTGCAGCTTGAAAGTAGAAAATTTAAGCAGTTTAGGTTATGTGTTTGGAATCTAACAGCTGTACCTTACATTTCTGCTTAATATCAAATGATAGAAGCATGTGTTAAAAATCGTTCCTTGACAAACAATAAAAAAAACTAGCATGAAAAATTGAAATCAAATTCAATAGGAAAACTTGATTTTCAATTTTCAACTTGATTTTCACAGAAAAAAAATATATTTCATGCTTATCTCACTAAACAAATACATTTTTAAGTCAGCCAAGAAATTCTATTTAAAAAATACAATTTTGTAAAAAAAAAAAAAGCTTCAAATTCTGATGTGCATTTAAGATTATTTTCAACATCACAGTTCTTGCATTTATTCATGATACTCAAGTTTATACCATCTAAACAGTAAAAAAAAAAAATATGTAAAAATATACTGACCGAAAGTTTCAGCTTTACAGTTTTTTCTCTATTTAAAGAAAATTCCATAATTTTACAGCAATATAATTATAACAGATATTTCTATATTGTATCATGTTAAAATTCAAATCTGAATCAAAGGAAATATTGTCATAGGTGAGATTCCTGGCAATCAGACGATCTGGGAGGAGCCTGAATTGTGAGAGGTGGAGTCTGATGCTGATTGGCTCAGTCTGTGTCTGTCTGAAGGAAGGTGGAAGGAGCGTGGGCTGCATCGGTGTTTCTCCAATCCCACGTGGGTGCTGACCTGAGACATCCGCACACTGAGCTTATGACCCCGAGCCCTCGACTCGTACTCCTCCAATGTTGTCTTCCTGAAACTAAGAGATGGAACCAAATTAAGACAATTCAACAAATATGTCAATTGTTAGAATAATTTATATAGGTTATATATTATTTATTCATTTGTCGTGTAGATAGTAGGAAACTAATCAAGGTTTTAGCTTAAATTTTTTTAAACTAATTTTCCTCTTGAGTTTCATGACGAGTTCCCCCTCTCCTGCTCTCAATGGTGAACTATGCGTCTTCATAATTTTTGCATCTCCTTGAGTAATAAAAGCTGCAGTTAAAATAAAGTGTTCAGTGAACATAACATAGTAAAGCAATATCGCATTAGGACTTTTGCATTGTTTCAAAAAATGTTTTATAGTATTTCTAAGTAAACACATTATTTGTTGAGCTAACCTAACCAATGTTGTTGCCACAATCATGATTTCTTATTTTGACAATTAATATATTAAAGTGACAGTAACAGATAAAATGCAGACGTAGAGCCAATTTGTTTTGTTTCGTTAACTGGATGTATACAATGAAATTGACCAAATTAACAATTTTTAATCTTCACAATATTATTTATCATAAGGATGTCAAAGTGGCAGCTGGCAGTTACCTTCAATGGAATAAGTTTGGAACTTTAGCTCAGTTTTGTCTACAATTTGACAAAATAAAAAACTTGAAAGTAACATTAAATAATACTATTATATTATCAAGACTGTTTAAATAACTTGTCATCTAGGTTTCTAACTGTTTAGTTTGCCTTGCCTGGTATCCAAACTAACAAGATCCTCAAAAGTGAAGTGTATCCTTAACAAAAAAAAATCTCCGCTGCCATCAGCACACAACAAGCACACCTCGCGCACAGTAGCACAACACAAACAACCCAAAGTATCTTCTCAGAACCAATTTTAACACTCATAGGAACACCTTTTCTGAACAGTGATGACATCACTAAGCTCTGGGCCAATCAGAACTCAAAATGGCTCAACTGGTTGCTACAGAATCTCGATGGATCGATGTCATTAGGAACTAAACTCTTAATTCTACCAGAATATGAAGCTGTCTTTGAAAATTCTCTTTTCTGATTAGCACTTTTCTGATTAGCTGTTGTTTCAACATAAAATATATTATAAAATATTTAAATATTCTTAAACATGTTACTAAACATTTTGGAGACTCCCATGCATGTTTACATTGATTCACATTATTTATTATTACCTATAACTAATACTGAAAGAGTATAGCAATATACCAAAAATTTATTTGGCAGCTTTTGTAAATAATAATCAAAAAATCTTGAAAGCACTCACAGTCGCAGCAGCAGAGAGGAGAGCACCACTGAGACTGACGATGCTGCCATCGCTGCAGATCCCATCCATGGCTGAAGCACCAGTCCCACAGGCATAAACACCCCTGAAGAAAAACAACTAAATTATGATCACTAAAAAATCTACCAAATAAAAAACTTTTAAGGTCGAGGCTATTATTTTTTTCATGAGACTTGAGACTTGAATTGAGTAAATTATATATTAAATTACCTGATGTATTTTGTAAGGCGTTCGTTATACAACATGAATAGCATACTATGTGAATAAGTATGTAACTATTGTGAGGAAACAAAGTTGAGGAAGCAGATCCTCTCACCCATACCTTGTGTTTTGGGTTCCATTTACCTGCAGCGATAGGAATTCCAAGCAAGTTGTAAATGAGAGCAAAGACAAAGTTGATCCGGATTCTCTGCACCGTCTTCTTTGACAGCTCAATACTGGCCACCACATCCAGCAAATCATTCTAGAGCAAACCAAACAAAGTCTTCTGTTCTGTCTCGTCTCGGCTTTGCTTTCTGAAGGATAGTAGACTTTACCCGAATGAGGACGATATCTGCTGCTTCAATAGCAACATCTGTTCCTGTTCCTATAGCGATGCCCAGGTCAGCATGAGCAAGAGCAGGCGAGTCATTGACCCCATCGCCCACCATAGCAACCTTTAGCCCGCGTTCCTGCAGCTCCTGAATCTTTGCTACTTTGTGAGAAGGCAAGACCTCTGCAAAAACCTTCCTGATGCCCACCTGAGTGAAGAAATATAGCACTTCATAAAAAGACATTCAGAAAAGTTCATTTGACCATAAAGGACAATTCATCTCCAACCTCTGTGTATAAATGAAAACATGTATGAGTGAAGGAGTTGTTACAGATAAATATAAACAAAATAAAATCTTGTATCTGCTGAAAGCCCTCAATGCTAAAAAACCTAGTTAAAATCAAGAGAGAACTCCTTCATTTCTGAAACTCGGTTATCTGCATCCAAGTAAAAATAACCAAATCTGTTTTCTAGTCTGACCTTCTGTTGATTAAGGTGTTTGGACAGATTTATTGATTGCCTATAAAAGTACATCTGAACAATATGCATGATTTGTAGCTAGATAAATTAACACGATGCTTTTTCTGAAATCTTTGTTTTGGTCAATCTCTGTTTTGTCTTGGAGTTTTGAATGCCGTGGTAATATACATCTAGTTTATCATTGACAGATGTAAAACTTGCAAAATGGAGTGCTGCTTTTTAGTGTATCTGATATTAAACTCGTTGCTATCAAGCATTGTAACGTTCATCAAGAAAGGTTAACGTTAACAAGAAAGCAAGAGATGTCAGACTCTTTTTATTTTATTACTTAAAAATTTAGTATTTATTTGTGAGGTTGGAAGGCTGTTTCTGAATATTTACCAATGAAAGCAGCACCCTCTTGTGGAAAAAAACAGTCCTTTGAAACTCCTTGATCTGTAAATCTGTAATCTGATAGAAATGGATTTGTCTATTTTGTTGAGTATTATTTAATTGGCAAAAAACACTCATGTTTATATTAGTATAACATAATATAAAAATATTCTATATATCCCCTGAGAACTAAGGAACAAAATATGATCCGATGGGACTTTGCCTATTTAGAGCAGTTTAGTTCCACACAAACACATGAGATATCATTGTAAAGGCCAGGATGTCCACTATTGAGCACACCAACGAAGCTCAAATTAGTCAAAATATATAGACCAAAAACAAACATCTACTACAGCTGACAAAAATGAATAGTGTCTTAGGAGGATAAAAGTGTGTGTATGTAGAAAACCCGGTGTCTGTAAAGATAAGCTTTTGAGATATTAAAGAAAAGGTCCAGTAGAAAACAAAAAACTTTACAGTTTTATAAAGGATACGAACGCCTTAAAGAGAGCTAAAGACCCCTGTGACACTGAATAGAGTTTTCTAACTAAGTTTGTGAGGATTATGTTCAGGTAAGTAGCCAATTAAATACCAGGAAGCCAATTCTAAGTGCTCCTCCATCACTTCTTCCGTTCTTCCAAGCTCTACAATCTTTGTAGAAAGTAAGAATTTTCTTTGAAAGTAAATTAAGAAATACATTTAAGTAGTCTTAAAATTAATAAATGTACAATCAGTAAAATTAATGATCTGATTGTTTACATATTAATTATTACTAAATTAAAAGTAACTAAATGACTGACTGATGGCTTATATAAAAATTTAGTTAACAAAATGTTTTATGTTCAAGCAAAATTTCAGCAGTTGTTTTTTACAGTGTGTGTGTATTTAGAGCTTATGTGCAGACCTGTGTGGCAATGGCGTGGGCCGTGCGTCTGTTGTCTCCTGTGATCATGAAGACATCGATGCCCATTCTGGTGAGGGTATGAACAGCTAGAGCTGACTCTGCTTTCACTGTGTCTGCCACCGCTAGCATGGCACACAGGACTCCTGACAAATGATTTATCCAATTATATAAAAAGCCATCCTTAAACTAACAGCATCCTAAAACATATCAACATTGACATCAGTATGAAAATTGTTAATGCCCAATATTTTGTGTTTTTTGGAAATAATACACAACCCTAGTTTAACATTGCTTGTATGAATCTAATGACTGTCAATATCCACCAGTTTCTTCTTCAAACTGGCTCTCTGGTGACATCTCAGGCACTTCATCCATGACTTTCTAGACTATGTTCATCCTGTGAATCACTGAAAGAGGATTTTCAGTACCGTCGATGGCCACCAGTATGGCTGTCTGTCCTTTGGTCTCGTGGCTGCTCATGGCATTGTCCACATCTGCTGTGACCTCCAGCCCATTCCTCATCATCCATTGTCTGTTCCCAATCAACACTGAATATGAGCGGTTTCCTGCTAAACCCACAGCACACAAAAACTCTGTGATCTGTATTGTTAAGCGATTGTGTCAATTATTTTTGCTATGCACTTGTTTCTAGTGCTGGAGGGATCTCCTGAAGCCACTTCAAACTACCAGGATGATCAAAATAAAGAGTTGTAGAAGAAGTCTTCGCAAGCAGATATAAACTCCACACAGCTGGGATGAGCCTTCACGCTACTCTGTGATCAGTCCTTGAAAAACCCACTGAGAGCACAAATTACCAAAGGCTCCACTAGTACAGTGCAATATTTTTGTTTGACACTAGGGGGCATCTAAAGGCTGTGTTTCCTTACCAGACCCCGGATCAGTGTCTTGGAGCAGGCTGCTCTCGCCTGTGGTGGCTCCGAGCAGTGTGAACATGGTTGATGTTGGCTTTGTAGATGATATGTTTGTTTCCTGTGTCTTTGGGCCATTGTGCAGCAGCTCCTCGATGTTAGAAACATTACAGCTGATTCCACAGCCTGGAACCGCCTGAAAGTCCTGGCAAGAACCCAGAGTTTCTGTTCCCAGCTCCTGCACAAATTCAGCTTTTTTTTTTTTTTTTTGAGCCTTGCACTTTTGAGACAACAGTTTTTCGTTTTACATTTACATTTATGCATTTGGCAGATGATTTCATCCAAAGCGACTTACAGAAGGGGAGAGACAATATCCAATGACATCACAAGTTACACAGTAAAAGTCTATCTCTGCTTGCTCATAATAGAAGTTCTATCAACTGATCAATAAACCATAGCAGGAACAAAATAAAGACAGAGGAAGAATTTTTTTATAGTAGGTGTTCCCTGAAGAGAAGAGTTTTCATTTGCTTTTTGAAAGCTGTTTATGTTGCTGCTTGTCTTCCTTATGTCTTCCTTAACAGTTTTCAGGGTAAATTATTGAACTATTACTAACAAAATACTTAAAATAGTTTTTAAAAATGTGGTTATTCATTCAGTTAACATAAGCTTTGGAGGACTGATAATTGACCATATTGCTAATCATATTGTCCCACCTACCTAATACTTACCCAGCATACAAGATGTGACCTATGGGACATTAGCAACGTTGTGCAAGCTATTCCTCCTTCCACTCCTTTGACACTCTGAGAAACCCCATAATCACTCAAGGCACTAAGTCACAATTAGTTTGTCCTAACAATTAAATTGAAGTCTGAAAAAATAAATCACACTATTACTTCAAACACAAAATTATATATTTCAGTGTGTTTTTTTAATTATTGTCAGATATTTTATAGATGAACCGAAAGAACAAAGAATGTGTGTTTTAATAGTTGTTAATATTAGATTATACAATTCTTAAGAAGAAGAAAATGTATTAACGTCAAGAAAATAATTTTCAAGTATATCTAAAGTTTGCAGGTGGCAAATTTGATGATGTTCTCTGGTAATTAGGGAGCAATCTGCAACTCAGGCATTAAAGAACCACGTTAACCAGTGTGTAAACATTATGACATTTTCAGAGTGAATGTTTACATGTGTTGAATATTATTTAACATGATTTTCTTTTCTTTTAGACTTAATCGTGAAGGATGTCATTCATATCGTTATAACTATGTAATATCTTTTATTCACGATTTTTTGACTTCCTGTTTGAAAATGAAACTCTCAGGATGTGACGTTTGTTGAACTGAGCCGTTGTTGATGATAAGCTGTTCATCATAATTATTAATGAGCTTGACCTCTGTTATCCCATCAGAAGACGCAGTGTGTTTATTATAAATGACACTTAAGTCTTTTCACGTCCCATGCACCTCTCTCTCTCTACCTAGCTATACCCATACCCCACCCTCCTCTGCGCATCATTTTCAAAAATGATCACGCCAGAAGAGGATTGATACAGATGGGGCTCCTGGCCCTTTAAGCTGATTCCATCCCTTTATCTTTACCCACTCTTATCAATTTGATCTTCAACCTCCTTTTTCTATATTCATCTGTTGTAAATTGTTCTAAATCATACTCTCTTGAATCTCTGAAATAAAAAGTGGTGTCTGCCAATTTCTCAAACCTCTTTGCAGTGCTTAGACACCGCCATGCCCAGCGGATGTTCACTGCTGGCCTCAGCGGTACCCACCACAGCCAGAATAATCCTAAGAGGAAGCCTGGCCTTATCCCACAGCACCAGCACACGGGTCACCTTCGGCACTCCATTTGTGATTGTGCCAGTCTTATCAAACATCACAGCTCTGACCTGCAGCATTACCCGAAGAAAGAAGAGACATAACATAATACATTATCAGACAAGCTAAGAAATTGTTTCTTAGCTACTTAGCCTGAGTAGGTATACAACAGACAGTGTTATAAAAAAAGATTTATTTCTGAAGATCTTTTTTTTTTCAATGATGGGTAACATAATTTCGTATTTTGGTCTCTCTTAATAATAAAAACTTTATTTAAAAACACATAATACTTTATCTGTGTTATCTTTGACATGTGTTTTATTCTGAATGATTTCAACATCAGTGTGACAAAAAAGGCTTTAGAGTTTTACCTTGTGTGCCATTTCCAGCGGCTCTCCCCCTTTGATGAGAATGCCATTCTGAGCACCCACCCCTGTGCCCACCATCACAGCCGTCGGGGTTGCAAGCCCCAGAGAGCAAGGACAGGCAATAGACAGAACCGTGATGGAAGCCTGGAATGCGAAGCGGATGATGACTTCAGCCTTTGAGATGTTCTGATCATAGCCCTGCAGATTTATCACTATTAGGTCAGAAATGCTTCATTCACAAGAATTTATTTTGACACTTGGCATAAATTATTGACGCTCACAGGGAAATATTTAGCTACAACTTCAAAGTCCAGAAAGCCAATGATGATCCATGCAGCCACAGTTAGTATGGAGATCACCACGATGAAGGGAACAAAGTATCCACTCAGCTTGTCAGCTAATTGTTGAATGGGTGCCTAAAAACGGATACGAAGATTGATGGATTTCTCTCTAGTTTTTTGCTAGTTTTTGTCACTAGATTTTTCTAATTTTGCACAGACTGACTGTCAGCATTTTCAAATGTTTTACCTTTGAAGTTTGGGCCTCCTCCACTAGTTTGACAATCTGACTGAGGGTGGTCTCTGAGCCAACATGCGTGGCTTGTACTAGCAGAGCTCCATGAGCGTTGATAGAGCCTGCTATCACAAAGCTGCCTGCTCTCTTAATCACCGGCATTGGCTCCCCTACAACCACACAGACACACCCTAAGTGAGAGCTGAAACACATTTTTAGCCATAGTTAACCATTTAAAATGTAAGCTAAAAACCAGATGTTCCATACAATCCAAAAAGTTAGAAAAAGTACATTTGGTTTTCAAGAATGTTTTCTTTTGATAAGATAATTTATTAAAATGCAAAGAAATGTCCCAATCATCTTCATAGCCCTTCAGTTTTTACCATTGACATGCAGTCAGGAAAATCATAGAAATACCAATCTAAAAAAATAAATTAAAGGGTTTTATTTACTAATTCTTATGTATTTAATTTCAAAATCACTTATTTTTCACATTTACCTTTCAAATACGAAAAAGAGGCTCACCATGGATTGTTCAATCACTATGCTAAGCTAGCTTTTAATGCATTGAGACCATTTTACAGTCCCTCTGCATGTCACTATTAAAACTTTCCAACACTTTAGAAATATGAATGACATGTAATTAGTTCAGATGGTGTATATAATATACTGTACAGTGTTTATATTTAATATCAAAAACTGTACTTGTGAAATGTATTCTTGTGCTGAGCAGTCAAAAAACTGCATAGAGAGGCACGAAGGATAGTTCTTGCACTGCCAAAAAATAGAATTAATGATTAGCAGGTTACAGTTCACAGTTAGCAAGTCAAGTGCAGGCATACAGTATTTTTTCCTTTTGCCTTATTTCAAAATGGAGGATTACATATCTAAACTAAAAGAATTCTCTAAACTGCACTTTCAATCGAAGCATGAGGAAATAGTTAAAGGATGACCACCACCTCAATTAAAAGAAATAAGTAAAGGTAATAAAAGTTCTTTTTTTTCTTTGTATATATAAAAATGTGATTTGATATTTTAAACAAAACATGTTAAATGTTTCCAATCAAAATTATTTACTTTTTACTCTGTAGAGTTTATATATTTATAAATCTAACTGTGATGATGTCAGTGCCTCACTGCATGTCACTGGTTTTTACATACTATTTCTTGGAATTTCCACAAATCTAATCTCTGTATGATGATTTAGATTTATGCAACATTTTAGTAACACAGGAATCCAACAATCATATCTTTTTTCAAAGTAACACACCCTCTCACTATACAAAAGTCTTTCATACCAGTGATGAGAGACTCATCTGCCATGGATGTGCCCTGGATGACCTTCCCATCAACAGGGAACTTCCCACCCGGTGCCACCTTCACCACATCTCCTCTCTGCACCAGCTCCACACACACCTGCTCTTCCCTGGCTCAGCACACAAAACATACAACATTAGCCTTCATCCATCAAAATTACTATCAACACACTATCACACACAGTCACACACAGCAAAACCTTACACAAAACTATTTTGTGTCTTCTGTCATGAGAATCAATGGTAAGCAATCTGTTTAATTACAACCTCTCTTTAGGTACAGATCAAATCTAATCATTTTACTAGTACATTAGTAAAAGATCCATATTCACTAAGATAAGAACCTGATAATGACGTTGTCTTGACCCAGGGACACTATGGTGGCATCTGTGGCCTGAAGCGACATGAGTTTAGCAAGAGCCTCAGATGTTTTGCTCTGCATGAAGACAGAAAATGTGTTTGTTATTTTCTCATCCAGGATAAAATAGTGAATGCTAACTTATTTCAAGAGTTTTTGTAACAAACACTCAAAGACGCTTTAAAATACTAACAGAATAAATCCACATTCCAATCATTAGTTTAGTCAAAGACAGATTCGATCAGTTTGATGAATACTTATAGCCTAACCAGATTAAGGAAGAGCAGGTCTTAAGGAGGAGGCAAAGGAAAGGCCAGGAGCACAGGGAGGATCAGAGCTCTACAGAAGATGACAGATTGAAGAGAAAAAGGGGTAGAAGTGGATTTCAATATGGTTTATAACCCACCCTTTAACTGTCCAATATGTTTGAGGACTTGAGGTCAACCCCCTTCTCGCAGGGTCAGTGAAGAGGAGACTTTCACCAACAAATTGATTAGATCATTGATCTCTACACCTGCACTTGAATACCTTTTTATACAATATATCTGTTACATATCAAATTCAGTTTCATAACACTTGCTCTGCTCCTGAATTGCTAATCCTTCCCCTCTATTCATGCATAATTTGTTCTTTGCAGGTTTTAAGAGGTAAATGATGACTGGACAAACTAAGGATGCACCGATACGATTTTCTAAAGTACTTGTACTTAAAAGACCTAATTACCTAGGACAGATACCACAGTCTGAGAAATGTCTATGCTTGAGCGGCGTGTAAGGGGTTAATCACAGGCGTCGAGTGCTTGCCCCTACACTCCGGCTGCAGTTCTGAGCGGGGTGAAGATGAGACGAGACATGTCAGCCGTGTGGAACTATTTCAAAGTAAAAGAAGACGACAAACCAAAGGCAGACTGCAAGTAGTGCTCAGCAAAATTGTCCAGAGGAGGCTCAAAATGTTGCGCATTTAACACAAGTAATTTAATCAAGCACCAAAAATCCCAACTCGACAATAAGTACAAAGAGTTTACCCACGCTTCTAAACCAACACAACTCATGCAGCAGCAAACTCTTACAAGATGAGAGAAAATGTCCAGAAACAATCCACGTGCTGTGAAAATAACACAGGCAATATATACTCTCGGAGGTAGAAAATATGGGGTTCCTGCATCTCTTCCATGTTCTGGAGCCCAGATATGTCCCAAGCCTCCGCTACATGACTGACAAGGAGTTCCCTAAACTACACGACTCTGTGAAAAAACATAATTATCCACAGCCTGCTGCAAACCTCTGCGTTTAGTTTCACCACTGATATTTGGACAAGCAGTGTAAGCCCTGTGTCGCTAATTAGAAACATGTTTTAAAAACCAGTCTAAACAATAAGGATAATCACAACATTTTCCCTGTTAAAAAACAATGAATAAATATATATTATAAATTATATAGAAAAACCATTATATTATGTATATATTCTGTTCTAGATTTAAGAGTCTGAAAAACATCTCGATGGGTGTTGCCACCTGCGATTCTTTACCTTAGCAATGTGCTCCAGCCAGCGTCCAAGAGCGATGAAAACAAAAAGCATTGGCGGTGTATCAAAAAATGTCAGAGGACTCTGCTTGGCCCCCTCGGCCATGGCCACGATCAGTACTATGAATGAATAAACATATGCAATAGTTGTCGCCAGAATGATGAGGACGTCCATATTAGCTACACCGTGTCTTAAGGAACGGTATGCTTGGATGTAGAAGTAACGACCACCTAGAAACTGAGCCAGAAGAAAATTTAGTAAAGTCACTGGTTGAAATTGAAAATACTATTTATGGTTTTTAGATCAAGAAGGCAGACACATCATAAGTTTACAGTCATAAGACGGTAAGCACATGTTATGGCATACAGCCACAAAACTATTTATTGCCAACAAGTTTGTGCAGACACTGAACTAAAATGGAATGTTTATTACTGTAACTAATCAAATTAATGCTTTAGGTTCTACCCACTGAACATCAAGTTTGCACTATATCCATGCATTGCCATACCAAGGCTAAAATTCTACACAAGTGTGAACTTTTAAAAATGGCTCTCTACTCAGAAATACATTCATTACTTAATTGTATTAACCAGGACACTAAATTCAACATCAATTTTGGGTGTGCTTAGGTAGAGTTCTCAGGTATCAGCCTCAGAACATTTCTTAACTTCTGATGGGTTTGGTTCACTTAACATGACACAAGTGATGTTTTTGTTCCACTGGGAAACTAAGTGCAGCCATATGTTCAAGAAAATTTACAGAAAAATGGGCAAAAATTACCCCTTTCCTGAATGTCTGACCATTTGAGACTAGGTTCTCTCATATGATAAAATGGTTTTCTGGTGGTCATGTTCAGTGTATTTGGGTAGAACAGGAACTACGCCAAGTAATCATCAACCAGCCAAATCTAGCCAGCATTGTAGACACATATAACTATAGAAAAAAGTGTGAAAAGATAAATAAATAGTCTGAGGTAGTCTGTAAAAAACTCTGTAAAGTAATTGCACAAAGATTGCTTCCCCTTTTTAACTGTATTTTGAATAGTCTTTTATTATGGTATTATAATTCCAGTCACGGTGGCGCAGTGGGTAGCACGGTCGTCTCACAGCAAGAAGGTCGATGGTTCTAGGCTCAGCTGGGGCAGGTGGCATTTCTGTGTGGAGTTTGCATGTTCTCCCCGTGATCGCGTGGGTTTTCTCCGGGTGCTCTGGTTTCCCCACAAGTCCAAAGACATGCGGTATAAGTGAATTGAGTAAGAATGATTGTCCATAGTGTGAATGAGTGTGTGAATGTTTCCCAGTGATGGGTTGCGGCTGGAAGGGCATCCGCTGCGTAAAACATATGCCAGAGAGTTGGGGGTTCATTCTGCTGTGGCGAACCCGAAAGGGAAGAAAGCCGACATGAAGATGAATGGATGAATTATATTTCCAATTGGGACTGAATAAAATTATCTCATGTACAATTCAGTGATTGTTTTTGTTTTGCGGATAAAACTGAAGTATGTACTTTGATTGTTTGAAATCAGGAATTTATGGTTTTGTGTATGTTGTCACACATCATTTGGCAATGTGTGTTTTAGTTATTATGATGTCTACAATGATGCCTTTTTGGAAACATTAGTTAAAAAGCAAGTGTGTTTGCTATAAACATGTTACAAGTATGTTGGAAGGATTTCCTGTGTAAGGAATGTACCTGAACAGGAGTGCAGAGCAGAAAGAAAGCCAGGTTAATGATGGATAGACCTGGCAGGATATTCTGCTCCACAGGCATGGAGCCGCCATGTTCCTGGTGCTGACTGTCCATCACCATCATGTAGATCATCAAACCCATCACAGGGATTCCAAAGACCAGGCTGAAGAGAAACGAATGCTTCCATCTGCAAAAACAGAGCTGTTTAGACTTTTTCTGAAGACTGACAAGAGTATTAAACTACACTCTGTCCGTCATAAATATGAAACAAAACTCAAAACAAAGATACTTGCTGCCGAATTTCCTCTTGGTGATCGAGAGTATTGTTCTGTCCTTCGCTTTTTATTAGTGATACGCCAAAACCCAAACCCTAGAGATTAGGGGACAAAATCTAGTCATAAAATAATGATTGCAAAAAAGTAGAGAGCAAAACATCTCATACAAAAACTTTTACTTCAATAATGCGGACAATATCTCGAGAGCCTATCAGGTCAGAGTCGAACTTCACATGAGCCTTGTTTGTAGCCAAGGCAACAGATGCTTCCAGAATTCCCTTTGTCCTCAAGAGCTTGCTCTCAATATTATGCACACAGGAAGCACAGGTCATGCCAGTGACCTGCAGAAATAGCACAAGTTTAGCTTTAGATAGAAAATTTTTTTTGAGATACCAAAGAGATCCCTGCTATAAATTGTATGGTCCCATTGGTGTAAGAAACATTATCTAGAAAGTTCCTATGACATTCTTGGAAAGTCATTACATGATCACAGTGTGATGTTCTGGCATATTTCTGGCACATTATATTTATATTTATAAGACAAAGAAATCCATCCAGATACTCACAGTGAGATCAAGCACACCATCCAGCACTGCGCTCTCCTCTATCAGTGAAGCACCAAACCCGAGGCCAGAAATCAGCTGAACGACACGTGAGGGGTCCTGGATGCCAGGGTCATACTTCACCTCTGCCTTCCCAGACATTAAGGACACTAAAACTGATTTAATACCTGCACAAACATTTCACACAATTCTGACATCCTGTTACATTGTTTTATAATGTTGCACACAAGACTCAGGGGTCTCCCAAATGTTTCAAAGGTGTCAAAAGGCTGTTTGTTTACCTTCATGTTTCAATAGGTTTCTCTCAATGTTAGACACACAGGAAGCACAAGTCATCCCTGTGACATGAACGAAGCATTTATGTGCCTCTCTCCCACCTGAAGCGCAGGGGTTGTGTTTGCTGAGTCCCCATGAAGACCTGGATTTCAGTTTTTCTCCATTTGACAGCTGACTCTCTGCAGATGAACCTGGGGCAGAAAGTAAATATTTAATATTTTTTAAAAATATTTAAAGTTTAACTGAAAAATAATTGCATTTGTAAATTATATCTAAGAAAGTGCTAGATGTAGATGTACATGGTATGCTGCGTCATATTTCAACACTAGAAGTCCCATTTTCAAAATTACAGATTACATGTTGGCAACATTACAGAAGTTGTTGGATTTTAGAAATTGATTTTAAAACTCTAACATAAAACTCCTTTAATGTTCAATATAACAGCCTCAGTCTGATTTTGAAAATAGCTTCGGTAAAGATCACAGAGAGTTTTGAACATTTCCAACAGAGGATGAGAGAGGGAGAGAGAGTTTACTCGCCCTCGAGCCTCTAATCCGATTAACTCTCCCACTTTCCCTTTTAAAGTTTGCCATATCTGACTTCTGAGTCCTTTCATGTTGCTCTAAAATTGCAACCAAGTGGTAGCTAAGGATACCATTGTCCTGAACACACTCTCCTGGCTCATGTCTAGAAAAGATTTTAAAAAAAAAGCTGTACACTTTTTCATTTGCATAAAAAGCTATTTTTTCAGTGGAAAACCAAGGCAATGAAATGAAAATTCATGTGTTCAATCATCCATCATACAAGTATCAGTTTCATAAGCGGTCAATGAGAAAGAGGATCTACATTATATCCTTTCTTTACCTTCATCCAGCCATGCTTCAAATCCCATGTCCTCAATTCCCATTCTCAGTTCTTCTGCAGATGTCACAGAGGGGTCGATTGTTACAATCCCCTTTTTGTTCTTCAAGTAAACCTTTACGGAGAGTACACCTGCTCTCTGGGACACCACTGACTCAATGGCTTGGACACAAGAGGTACATGTCATTCCCTCAATGCGGATGGTGACATGCTGAGCAGGAACCCTGTCTGAATCCAATCGAGAGTTCCAACCAGGAATGGAAACCCTAAAGTTTCCTGGAGGAATCTCCTCTAGGAAACCTTTAACTGTCTCTAGGGTGAGCAGTGAGGGGTCGAACCTCAGGTCAACACTTCCCTTTTCCAATGAAACCAACACAGAGGTGACCCCCAACATTCCCGACAAGGTCTCGGTGATGTTTTTAACACATGACCCACAATGCATCCCTTCAACGCCCAATGTAACCTCAGACCAGTCAGAGGGAGAAGAGAGAGGTTTACTGGAGAAGTCCAGAAGAGAAGCATCAAACCCGATATCTTCAATAATCTTCCTTAAATCCTCTGGTGTTACCTCTGAGGGGTTAAACTTCACAAAGGCTTCTTTGTCACTTAAGGACACCTTGACATCAGCAACGCTTTGAAGGCTTCCCATCCGCTCTTCAATAGATCTGACACATGACTGACATGTCATCCCCTCCACCTGAATCTTCACCCAGCTCTCTTCAGCTGACAGCTTCCACCCTCTGCTGTCTTCGGATTCATAACCAAGATTATCAAACGCATGATTTTCAGGGCTCCAGCATTCCTCTGGGCTCCCATTACCCTAAACAAAGAAATCAAGCATCTTAATTTTGTTGCGATATACATTGCAAATTTAACATGTGAAGTCGTTTTAAGCCTTCATGATGTTATAAATCTGGGACTAGCCAGCTAATCATACTGTAGACGCATTCTCAAGAAATTCTCATCTCACACGGTTAAGGAGGAGATTAGTAAAGGTTGTCTGACTGCATAATCACAAGATTATTGTTCTCATGATCCACTCTTGCCCTCATGACTTTTATAGTGATTTAGAGTATTGAAGCATTTAGCTGTTATTAAACTATTATTAAAGCTTTGAGACAGGAAACAAAAACCCGAAGTGGTTAAAAAGTGTTACTAGAACTATTATTGCATTTGCTCTTGTACTGTTTCTGTTTGGAAACTAACACAGCTGTGCACTTTAACCATTGCATTGTGAACTGGAGTTCACATGTTAACCTTCACTCCAGCAACAGTGAGTCAACAAATAGCTAATGTTGAGGTTTATTAATTCCATGATAGGCATTTCAACATAAATACAATTTAACTAATATAAAGTTTTTTTAGTGCATCAGCATTCCTTCTGAAAAATTCTGTACCAGCCTACATAATCGTTGTTGGAGTACACACTAAAAAATCAAAGTACAGGATTGTACCTAAAAAGGTACGCAGACTGTCGCTCCAGCTGTACCCTAGTAGGGTACCAACACTGTACCTCTCAACATGGTACACATTGGAACCTGTTACTTTTGTATCTCTAACTGCAGCGTGTTTTCAAACTATGGTGACATTTTTTTAACTAATTTTTATTTTGTTTATTTATACCAAAAAGTTAAGGAAGGTTTACCTATTTTTTTCTCAAATAGATGATTGTGAAAATTTGTCATGAATAAATTGCTGCATATTGTACCTTAAGCTTACTAAAAGCACAATTATGCTTTTAATTATTGCTTTAAGCAATGATTTTGTACCTTTAAAATGCAACAGTGGTCTGTAGTTGTCCCCTTAAGGTCACATGTTCAATGGTCAATGGTATTTGTCTGATATGCCTATTTTTTCCATTTATGGAGGACAGAAAGTGACAAAATTCCTCAATTTAATAATTGACTATATATAATTAAATGAGAATATGGTTTAATGTATCTATACAGTTTTAATTAATTTAATTAAAACCCATATCTGATTGTTTTGTTTGTTAATTAAATATTTTAGATTACTTCATTGTTTTAGGCCACTTTTTCGTCTCAGCACCACTAAAACTAAACCATCCCATTATACATTTCATTTTCTTCTGAAAAGATTAAACTGTTAAGGTCATTCTTTCCCAGCATGGATGCAGGCTTTTGAGGCAGCTGGTGTGTCACCCAATAAAAATGCAAACACAGACCCCACCCATGTATCTCCAATAAATTAGTTGACTCACTTAGGTAACAAATCCTGCTTAATCTTATCAATGTCTGCTCATTTGGAGACCAACTAGAAGCATTATTCAGCACCAGTTTTTGTCATTTAAATTGGCCTAGAAACCATGAGCCTTTATTTTAAAATGTATCAAACATGTAAAAAGTCACTGAACATATTAAATCATTAATGAAGAAAAAGCACCTTAAGCATTAAATATAAAATCTGAGATATGAATGTAGAACGTATCATATAACCAGACATTTTTGATGACATGATTAAAAATGCATGTTTGAAGCATTATATTTTTAAGTGGATAATAATATTCTGTAACTTTATTGACATAAGCGTTTTCATTTTTCTGTAGCCTGCTGTCATATAAGCTTATTCACAATGGCTTGATTTTTTAAGTATACTGTTGTCATCAACATATTTTGTTTGATTTAATCTTGTTACCAAAATACCAAGGTTAAATACCAAGTATCAAATAAATAATGATGAAGATTTGAGATTAACAATTATTTTCATAACTTGTTATAATTGTTTTTCTTAAATTCAGCTAACTATTTGTAAAAAAAAAAGAAGCATTTATTGATTTTTGCTTGCCTAGGAGGCCATTCAAGAACAACATTTTCTCTCAAGAGGCTCCATGCCCTTGAAAACACCATTTACCATTTACCCTAAAATTTGTAAACATTTGAGATGAAAATTTACAGAAAAAAAGAACAAGGAAATGTAACCTGTATAAAATCGAATTATTAGATAATACAACACATACATTTTTTTTCTTCAAAATCTTCAACTGTCATGAATCTTCAAGACTCACACTTTTTACTCTTAAAATGCTCCAAAATTAATATACCTTGGAGATGTACTTTTCATTACCTTGAATTGCAGTGAAATAAGGGTTGAATCTGAAAATACTTAATTATCTCTGGAGACCATGCTCCAGTACACTATTAAAACAGTGTCTTTCACTGAACTTTATCTAACGAGTCACATTTATCATGAGTTTAACAAAGTATGTGCTATCCTTTTCTTATTATTGCAGTTATTATTCCCCATATAGAATACAGTTCCTCAACTTGCAAAATCCTTTTCTAACTTTTCTAACTAACTTTTCCATCATCAGTTGGCACCCAGCTCTTTCTAGCTCAAACGATCTCTTCTGGTCTGCATGTTTGGGTCGAAACTGACCTTGTGTTTCTGGAGTCCGTGCTCGGCGTTGGTCTGGGAGACGGCGCAGGCGCAGGCGCAGGGCTCCGGGCCGCAGCGGCACCGAGGTCTGCAGTCCTCCAGGCAGAGCTGCTCCCCGCTCAGCCCGCCTGCATTAACCGGCTTGGAGACCAATTTAGCTAGATTACTGAAATTACCGACTTTATTCATCCTTCTTTGGGCCCAACAGACTCACGAATGCGCTTTAAACGACCCTGACTGAATCCGCGAGGCTGCTCTTGAGGCATGCCGCGCGGTGCTGTGTCGTGAAGATCCGCGCGGGTTTAATCCCCGCAGGTATTCCGTTCCGCGGATGTTCTCAGGGTTCAGCCGCTCAGGCTTTGCACCCGTCTCAGCTGGTCAACTTTTGCGCTTAGATAAGTTTGATAGTTACTTATTAACTTGGTTTATTTTACTGAGTGCAAAACTAAAACAAATAAAGGTGATAATCCAGTGCAAAGCACTACTGAACATTCTGAGTCCAGGTACATCCCTTAGCTTTCTATCTTGTCTAGGGACATGAGATAAAGTTACATATAAGGTTTAGAAGAGAAAAATGATGACATAGGAGGTATTCCATTTCCAGTTAAAGACTTTTATAAAAAATAATAATCACTACTTCAATTTTAAAGAATATTGATCACTCTTGCATGAAAAAAACTGAATATTGCATAAAACCCATATTTTATTGTTTTATAAGTTAATTAAATATTTAGCATTATTGCACTGCATGACCCTAAATATGCTTCTGTCATCAAAAATATAAATTTCCTGAACTGTAATGTTTTTTGTATATTTATTGCCATATCTCTACAATGTTTAAACCTAGCAATACTCTATAGGTTTAATCACATGAGATCTTTTTTGTTTAAAATTACACATGATATCTTTCAATTTTATGAAATTGCAACAGTGTTAAAACATAAAGTCTCGTGGTTCAATGTGTAATTTTATACTACTAGAGGTCACTAGAGAAACACAAACTTGACCCGATGGGGCAACTCTGCATGTGTTGCCAGTCAATAATTAGCTCTACTCATGCTGCATAATGACACTATTAATGTAGTTAAATAACCAAGTCAATGACATGAAGTGGCATAATCAGTAGATGAGATCAAAAAGAGAATTTTAAACCTAATAATTATCTGAGTATTAATCAGAAACAGTAGAAATAATATAAGAAAGTATAACCGCATACAATGTATGACATCATACAATTGGATTACAATTTAAAACCTTACGTATTGTATCAAGACTGTGATGCAAGATATCACATAAAATGTTTAAAAACAACTAGCATAGAACAAGCCAATGCCAACGCTCTGACATCATGAAAGTAGTTGGATTATATTTAATTCCATATTTTACCATATTTTATACACTGCCATTTCAAATCTTTTGTAGTCAATGCAAGTATATCTTTAGTGTAAAGTCCCACAACACTGCAGACTCAGCAGGTTGCTTTCACTCATAGGTTTTGAAACCACCTGGGAAAAGTGGCGTGATTGGTCGTGAAGTAATGAAATGCAAGTGACAGGGACTTGCATAAAAATAGGAGGTGGCTGGTAATAACTGCTAATTAATCTAGACAAATCACACTGCAGCCAGGGATGTGTGGGTTGTTTGTGTAATGTGGGTTGATAGTTCTTTGTTTTCATATCTTAAGGCGATTAATCTTGATGTCTGTTGCATTGAAGAAACCCCCCATGCCCTAAAACACTTGTCATAAAACATTTTAAAGTATTAAAATCGACCCAAAAAGCATTGAATTAACTATGTTCTTGTTGAAAATATATGTAACTGTTAAGATTACAGTTTTCAGCATACAAAGACAATAGTAATATGTCAAAAAGGGTATTTGTTGTGTTGTGGCACTTTAATTCAAACAGAGAGTATGAATAGTCTGCTCTTACCTTGTCTACACACCACGTGGATCCATACATCGCATTGAAGAAATGGAGAAACCATGAGAGTATTCGGCTGCATGCATGTAACAGAAAGTCTAGCCTCTTATATCAAAGTCACATGACTGTGTCATGAACATTCAATTAGCTTTAATTAGGAAGGACATCATCATCATCATCCATCAGTTTTTTGCAACCAATGAAAACACGTTACATTGAGTATGGAGAGTATAAATAAAAACTTTAGGATCTAAATAGATGATGCCCCCCCCCCAATACTGAGTTTGAAACATCTGAGAATCTGCACAGTTCATATCTTCAGTCTTTGTTTTATCTTTTACTTCTTATGGGTATGAGTATGGGTGTATGAGTATACACTTACAAATCTTTGCAATTATTTAATTTATGCACATCTCAAACATAGATATTTACAATAAAACCATTTATATCAGTAAATTATATCATGTACCTCACTCTATGCAGGAGGAAGATTGAATTAAAAACATTCCCGTACTACTATTGTTTTGTGATCTAAGGCTATGTTCAGACTGCAAACCAAAGTCACACAAGTATTTTTTTGTTCATATATATGACCTGTATGTTTTCATGACAGCTTAACACACATTAATTTCACATGTGGGGATGAATCTGATACCTATCCATTTTTTTTGCAATGTGACCTCTAACCCTCTATTATTATTATTATTATTATTATTATTATTATTATTATTATTATTATTATTATTATTATTATTATTATTATTATTATTATTATTATTATTATTATTATTATTATTATTTTGTATCATCAGCAGTAACGAGTCGCTGGGAGAAGATATCTTTTACTGAAATATTTTACAGGAAGACACTCAGAGACATATTTAAAGCTCTTATGAAGTCACTGGTTATTATCAAAGCAATTTTAATTTAATAAGTTTTTTCTCAATTTCCTTCTTAAAGCTACTTAGTACTAATTAAGTTGGCTTTGATCAGATATTTATGCCTACAAAGTCAGAAGCGCTTTAGCATTCCTTAACATTGCATTCTGGGGGATGTAATTTCCTCTTTTTGGGCATGCACACATTTTAAGTCACATTGAAGTTGCCTTTCAATCACACAGAAGTCGGATAGCAGTCACATATTATTTGTAATGTCAACAAACACAACGGAAAAATTTAACAAAAAAAAATTCAGAAATGAGCATTTAGACTTCCGGTGCAAACAGTGACCATTTCATAAAACAATGACTTTGAGTCTGACAGAGTTTTGAAACTATATTGCAGTCTGCCCAGTTTAATGCATCTGTACCTTGTTTTAGCAGTGCCCATGTAAAGGTCATCAGCTTATTGTGCTTCTCTGCACAAGCAGAGCCATATTAAAAGAAATGAACTCAATTTTCAAGCTTTTACTCCACTGACAGAGAAGTCTGAAGTCTGAAGTCCAGTTAAAAATCCCCCTGAGGTTGTTACAAATGACTCACAACCTCATCCAGCTCCTTCATTTTAGTGTTTCTAAAGTTTGATGTCTCACTCCTGGAGAAACTCCCACATGTACTGCCCTCTGACTTCTTCCTTAATGAGCTCTTCTCCTTCAAAGGAAGCCCAGTGGAGCTGTAGGCCAAGGGAGGAATGGTGTTGACCAGGATCAGTTGCAAAGGCCTGCTCTCCTCACGGTAATGACATCGAATGTACCTAGCGAAGGCAGCACGGTAAGTCTTGTTGAAGAGTGTGTAGATCAACGGGTTAACCGCCGATGACAGGTAACCCACCCAAACAAACACATTCATCAATCCCCCAACCAAAGTCTCATCACAGGCTGAGCCACAAACCACCATCATCACATTGGTTACAAAAAACGGACACCACATGATCACAAAGAGAAGGAAGACCACCCCAAGCACCTTCGATGCTTTCTGTTCATTGCTGATGGACTGGATGGAGCGACATCTTGATACTTTGGATGCCCCATCTCGGCTGATAGAGGAACGAGAGAAAAGACGCTCGGAGGAAAGAGACCCTCGTGGAAGGAGTCCAAATGTGGTGGAAAATTTTGGATGTACAATAAGTTGGTCCAGACACAAAGATGCTTCGCTTTGTAGAGCGCTGATGGTGAGGATGTAGGTGACGACCATGATGATGAGAGGGATGAAGAATGCCACGAAAGAGCCAATAAGAACAAAGTTGTTGTCTGTCAGTTGGCAACTTGCATTGCGGAAGACTTTGGAGTGGTCATGAAGGCCAAGGACTGGGACAGGCATTGAGATAACTTGAGACAGAGAGAAAATGAGATAGCATTGTGACAACACTGCTTATGCAAATATTCTGCAGCAAAATAACAGGGCTCATCCTTAATAATCAAGAATCTGTGCTTGAACTGTTACAGTCCAGGAAAGTTCTCTGAATGTCCCATTTAGATAATAAAAGTTGACACTGCTTAGGATGACCAGTGCCTTTAGTGTTTTTGGATGCAGACTTGAACAGAACTACAAATCCCAAAATATTACAGGCAGTTAAAGTTGGAATTACTGTGTAAAGGGGTTTGAATAAGTACTAATTATAGGTGCTGTATGAAATTTCTCTGTAACAATGTTTACATTTATAACAACTAAAGCAAAAACTAACATTGCCAGGTCCTTATTTTTATAAGTCATGCTGATTGGCTTATTTCTTTTGTTTCTAGCAGGGCTTGGGTGACCAGTGTCTGGAAAAACACATACTCCATAAACCCTATTTAAAGACACCAAAAATATGTAAGTTAAACAGATGTTTGATCAATAAATGTATAATTTAATATATGCATATTAATTTGTAGCATAAACGATTATAAAAGGCAGATTGATGTGTTTCCTAATTTAAAAAAATATTTTTTAAAGACGCAAATTAAGTTTAGAAGTAAGGCAAAAGAAGTATGGAGATGAAAAAAGAGTAGTTAAAATGTGTTCAAAAACTGACCTGACAAAAAAAAATGTAAAAGTATGTTTAGGTGTTGGTGTTACACCTTGATGTTGAAATGGATTTATCAAACAGCTGTAAAACTCAATTTGTTTCAGGCCTTTATACATGGTAACAAAAACATACATTTCTAGTGTTTTAAATGCTCCAGCACTCACCCACAGAGATAGTCCAGGCTGCAGTGATCTTGATGCGAGCTCTTGTCAGGGAGTTGGAGCGACTGTGGAGGAGGGGGTTGCGGATGGCGATGTATCTATCCAGAGAAATGGCACATAAGTGCATGATTGAGGCTGTGGAAAAGAGAACGTCCAGGTAGATCCAGATCGGACAAAGGGCCCAGTGGAGAGGCCAAGTGTATCCTAGCACATAAGACAGATCAAGTAAATGTAAGATGAAGAGATGAAGACGGAATTGTTCTTAAATGCTAGTCAGTGCTGCAGGGGGTATTGGACAGCGTGGGGTACTTCCTGGACTAGACGTCTCAAAACAGTCCATAACAAGGTCTCATTTACAAACTATTCAGATTTGTTTTTTTAACTGTTCATGCAGTCTATTCACTGTTTATTCAATAGGTTGGGACTGTGGGAGAAAGCAGGAGTGCTCTTAAGTGAAATCCATTTAAGACAAAAAAAGACATGAAACGATTTTTGCAGTTTTTTTTTGTTAGATTGCTTACGGTCACAGGCTCATCTTTTGCTCTTCTGCCACTTATTTACAGTCCATTGTCTTTTGTCTTTGCTGGTTTCTTGAATTAGCATTTGTTTGTCAGAGAGCACATGGACGATGTTTTCACCCTGAATACATTTCAGGAGATCAAATCAAGAGCATAATAATTTTGATGCAAGTGTACACAGCAAACATGGCACCATTACTGCATAATTAATTCCTCATCAAAGCGCTGGAAGGAGTGGGAAGAGGGATTTCTCTCCCCATGCATGAACATAAGCAAGCTAATTTAGGACACAGCAGACGCTCTGACACTCTCATTACACACTGAAATAAATCAGCTTCCCGCAAACTCCATGGAGCACTAATTATTATTATTTTAAAGAGAGATGTGTCGTGTCCCAGTCAAACAAATGTTATGACATAAGAAAGTTTGTGTTTACTCCTCTGACCTCAATAATACACAGGAGATTTCTGGCATGTGCCAACTATTCTCAAACACAAGAAAACCGTCTTTGCACCACAACAGAGTGATACACAGTTGAAAAAGCACACAAATACAGCTTTCTGAAACTATTTTGCAAACTTTGTTTCACTGAATTAGAAAAATAAAATGACACTCAAATGTATAAAATTACAATAACCAAGATGGTACATTTTATATACTTATATTCAGTACAAAAATAAGCTATCATCAATTATCTACATTTGTATTAATGTAGAAAATATGAATAAAATAACAGGATAAATGTGTAGTTTCCCTTTGATTTTCATGGTTTCATTTGCATTCAGAGGGTTTTGGGATATGTTTTTACATTTATGGAGCAAATGCAGATTGAACATTTCCAAAACATCCAAACATGTGAATAATTTTATAAAAAACATCACATAATATAAATTAAATGTCAATTCGAATGTTTGAATAACTCAATTTTGAAAAAAAAAATATCAGATAGAGTCTTAATTCTAAGAGAACGAATTATTAGCAACTGTTACACTGCTCTTGCTCAGGAAGAAGGTTGCCAGATCAATGCCGAATGAGGGGGCATTTAAAGTTCTCTCCACAGTTCCTAGCTTGCCTGGGTGTCCTTTTGTTCTTCATGGAATACAGGGCTCTATGATGATAGTCCAAACACAACCATGCCTCAGGAATTGAGGGCCTTAAATGATTCATAGGGGTGAATGAGTGTGTGAATGTGTAAGTGAAAGTGATGATCTGGCAACCTGTCCTGAACATGCCATTTCTTTTTCAAATTTTATTCCTTAACACCCCCGAAACCCATAATATAACACTATAGTTAAAAAGTAATGAAAACAATCAGTTATATTATACCAATATTTGACCAATGTTAAGTGAAGTTAATTAGAATCTAATTTTCCTATTCGGTTAAATACATAAAAATGCTAACGTTTGATATATAAATTAATAAATTCAAGGCCAATAGAGATACTAACTTTTTCTAATTAATGTTCTCTTTCTGTACATAAATGTACTAAGCAATGTTAATATTCATGGATTTGTTTCTAATTTGAAATGCTGCATGATTTAAAAGTCTTTTTAAAAGATTGAAAAACTTTAAAAGTCACAAATTAATTTTAGTTCAGTTACTGTATCATACTCCAATCATCATATTACACATTATAAGTATTTGCACTGTATACTATTTAATTTCTCTTCTTGCTATTATTATGTTCTGCTCATCACGTCACACATTACATCTTAATTAAAATGTTTAAATAAGCATATAACCTTACAGCTGTATTTAGTTACAGCCTTATTTATTAGTTTCATATCTCATTGCACTACTTTATAATATTTATTTTTATATTTTTTTATATTTTACCTTACCACACTTAACAGCCATTAAACGTACTTGTTATGTTTTACGTTTTTATGTTCTATGTCTCTGCATACACTCAATGTAACTCACTGAAGCAAATTCCTAGTGATGTGAAAACCTCTTCATTAAATGACAATAAAACACTATCCTGAATCTGATTACTTTTAAAAACCTTTGAAGCCTGTGATGTGAATGTCCAACCAAAAAGTGAAAAAATACAGTAACTTACCATAGAGGATGGTCACCATGGCGACTGGCATAACAAGGATCCCCAGAAGCAAGTCTGTGATGGCTAAAGACCTCAAGAAGTAGTTGGTGGCATTCTGTAACTTCTTCTCCAAACTCACTGCCATGATTACCAGGATGTTTCCCGTCACCGTGACAATAATAACCAATGAAATCAGCAGTGCCACCCAGTTCTTCTGGACATAAACAGACCCTGAGGAGGTTGATCTGTTCCCCTCTTCACTCACATTACCATCCACTGAGGCATTGAGAGATGACTTCTGCTCCATGCTTGAGAATGTAGAAATATTGTCTGACACCCCCTGAGTACCGGTGTTCAGCCTTCGTCCCATTCAGAACCATTAAAGAACAATCTCTTCAAAAGAGTCATTGAGTAATTCAGAGAGCTGCCGGTCCTCATGAAGCGCTCCATAGCTCTCAATCTCTTTGTAGGCTGTAGCGCTCCAGCTTGAGATGGAAAACATGTTCGGAGTCACCTTCCACTCGCATCAGATGTTTACAGCTTGTTGTGCAGATGGATGAGATTCAGAATAGAAGAGACAACTTCCCAGCTGCAGAAAAGGAACGAGAACAAGTGAGATTGATTGGTGCTTCATCTTGGGTTTAGACACCTGTCATTGTTTAAAAACATTAGCAGGCTAAACATGCTCAAGAACAAGTTGAACATTTTCAGAAGAAGAAGCATGAGAAAAAGTGTGTTCATATGAATCACCCTTTAATCCGGAGGAGTTTCCAGCCAAGACGGAGCAGGAGGATAAACCACTGCTGATGCGTACCTCTTACATCTTCCCAACATGTGTCTTGTTCCATTCATCCTTTCAGCAGTCCCTCTCTCTCTCCCTCTCCCCTCTCTCTTTTTCCCTCTCTTGCTCACACTTGTGATTTGCAGCTTAGAGATGGCAGCTATATGGAGTTTAGTATCAACATTGTGAAAAGCAGTAGTCTCAGAATTGGCCCTTGTGGAACAACAGATTTAATTATAATAATATTGTTATATCATCTCCTCAGGACTTGTAGCTCTCCATAATGTCACAGTATTGGGGATACAGTTTTAAGCTGTATTATGTGTCTGTCGATCGTTTCAAAATTGGTATCAAGGTGTATAACAACAGGAGGGGTGATGTGAATGGTCTAAATTTGAAAATTGAAGGTTCTCAGGACTACTTTAAAATTCCCTTATTTTAAGGAGAAGCATAATAGCACCCACATTTAAGGCTTTGGGTTCAAAGGTTTTGGTTAAATGTACTTACTTTGTATGATAGATTAAGGTAGATGATGTATGAACATGGCAGAAAGAACACAATCCAGCAGAAGGTGTTCCTCTCATCCCTCTGTCTTCAGGATATAACCCAAAATAGTCCAGGTTAATTGATAAATTGCCACAGAAGACCTCTGCCATCACTGGTCATTAATAATGCATTCTTAATACACATCATGAATAAATATTTAATGCTGGCCAAAAATATATTCTCACTTTTATTAAAAATGGTAGAATATGAGAGACCTCTTCCTTCAGGCAAAATTCTGAGAGATCGATAATGGGGAATAGCAGAAGAGGGGGAAGAAGTAGACTCAGTAGAAAAAGAATAATTAAAGTGACACAGAGCCAGGAGAAAGTAATGGCAGAAACGGAAACAGCAGAAAATCAATGAAATGATGGACCAGCAAACTTTTAAATGCTCGTAATGGAAGAAAAAGCAATGTGAAGGACAGGTCAGAGAGCGAGAGAGAGCAGGGGCAAACAGATGGGTAGAAGCTGAAGGCAAATGTTCAAACTGTAGAGGACAAACAGGAGAAAAACTGCAGATCCCCAGCTTGTGTCTCCATCAGTACCAATGATGGATCGTTCGCCTGGCAGACAGGCTCCAACCATAATGGAGGCAGTGTGTATGAGAATATGAACAAGCTGCATCCAGTGTGTGTGTGTGTGTGTGTGTGTATATGTTTGTGGAGAGCCTCCCGGCTGTCCTGTAATTGCTCACCTGGGAGCAGAAGCAGACAAGCCGAGTGAGATTCGGGTTTGGTCTCAAAGTGGTTCTGCAGAGACTGCTGTGATTATGAAACTCATCAGCTTTCTAGAAATCTCTAGAACTAGAGGTCACAGGACATTACACTGAAGAGAACTAAAGCTGGTCAGAACCTGGAGATCAAATACAGAAGAATTTATTTTATTCTAGTTTAGAGGAGGGGGGTCAGAAGGAAATGAACACTCTTAAAACATTACATTTACATTTATGCATTTGGCAGACGCTTTTGTCCAAAGCGACTTACATTAGGGAGAGACAATATGCAATTTGTTACACCGTCAAAGTCTATCTCAACTTCTCACAATAGAAATTGTATCAACTGATCAAAAAACCAAAGCAGTAGGGGAAGAAGGTAAAGACAGAGGAGGGAAAAAGAAGGTAGTAGTTTTTTTTTTGTTTGTTTTTTTTATAGTAGGTGTTCTCTGAAGAGAAGAGTTTTCAGTTGCTTTTTGAAAGCTGTTAGTGTTGCTGCTTTCCTGACTGGATCAGGGAGTTTGTTCCACCAACCAGGGACAGTGAAAGAGAAGGTTCTGCTGAGATATCTTCTGCCCTTGTGGGATGGAACCACAAGTCGCTGTTCCTTCTCTGAGCGCAGGCTTCTGGAGGGCATGTAGGAGCGTATGAGCTCATGGAGGTAGACAGGGGCTGATCTGGAGATAGTTTTGTATGCCAGCATTAGCGATTTGAATTTAACCCGAGCTGCAATGGGGAGCCAATGAAGAGTGATGAAGAGGGGAGTAACATGAGCTCGTTTCGGTTCCTAAATAAATGGTGTTAGGAAAGGCTAGAACTTAATGTACAACGTTAAAATTAACTAATCCTGTTGTGATTTGTCCCCACTCAGAATGGGTTTATTATCACTGTGATGCAGTGTTGAGGTTAAACAGACTATAAAAAGTTTAATTAGAAGCTTTTTAACCTCCTATCACAAATTTGCGAGCAGAATCACTGAACAGGAATTGTTGTGCAATGAATTTCGACTGAAGTCAAATTTGTTTCACAAAATCTCATTAAAGAGTAATTTTGATGCATTTAAGCTCCATAAAGCATGGGCGGATTGTTTATTCTTCTCTGTGGCAGTCAAAAATTTGTCTTAAAGATTATTTATTTATTATTTCAATTTAATTAAATAATTTAAACATAATACTTAAAAAACTGATTTAATGTTGTTCAAAGCAAAAAAAATCTGTTTTGAGATCAACAATGGCACGCACGCACATGTACACGCACACACGCACACACGCACACACACACACACACACACACCCACACATATATACAAGGTTGTGTTGTTGGTTTGCTTTTGATTAAAAGGAAAATTATTATTCATCCATGTTAATATTAAATACAAACAAATAAAAACTAGTTTTTTAATTACATTTAAATATATATTTTTCCAAAACAGCAGCACAAACTCTGTATTAGAAGCTATAGAGGGCTCGGTGGGTTGATGTGGATCTTTGGATCATCAGACATCTCTAGAAGTACCTAAAACAAGACTGGTATGTGTAATCCAATAACAAAGATAACAGATAGTGTAGAAGATTGAAAAGAAGCTTGTCTTGTTCACAATATCTGCTTTATACTGCCACTGCCACAATTTTAAGGATGAGCAGGTTTGCACAGAGTATATTATAAATAAATGAAAAACAATTAAACTCATGTCTAATCACAAACACTGCTCATTAATCTCTGTTGAGTTCTTTGTTTCCATGATGTTACAAACACACATTTGTCAGTGGACAGGTAGCACCAGCAGGAGATCTATCTGATAAATGCTTCCTCCAAACCAATTAGCTGGACCCTTCTGGATTTAGATACAATCACATTGTTTGAATTATATTAGAAGCTTCACAACTCTTAGGAACTATATATTTTTTTACTATCTGGTGGGGATGCCTCCCAGGGTACTATAGTAATGAAGCACTCTCTAAAGGAACACACAAGCTAATTAAAAGTATGTGCAGAAGCAACACTGCACCTTATAACAAATATATACTCACTGGCCACTTTTTAGGTACACCTCACTAGTACCATTTTGAACCCCATTTTGTCATCAAAACTGCCTTAATGCTTCATGACATGAGTTCAATAAGTTACTAGAACGCTTCCTCAGAGAGTGTGGTCCATATTAACATGATCTCATCATGAAGGTGCTGCAGATTTGTCAGCTACACATTCATGATATGAATCTGAAGTAGCATCAACAAATGGGTACACTGAAGTATTAGGTATTGGAAGGCATTGAAATGGTCAACAACAATACTTGTGGGTTGTGGCATTGCCATGGTGCTCAATTGGTACTAATGTGTACAATGTGTGCCAAAAAATACCCCCATATTATCACCACCAGCTTGAACCATTGATCAAATGCAGGATGGATCCATGCTTTCCTGTGGTAGATTACAACATTCTGACCCAGTTTTCCCCAGGAGCCTGAGTTTCTTGTTCTTAGCTGACAATAGCTGTGGTCTTTTGATTCCATAGCCCATCTACCTCAAGGTTCGGTGTGTTGTGTTTTCAGAGATGCCAATGCGCAGAACTGTCACTCACTGAATATTTTATCTTTTTCAGACCACTTTCTTCAAACCCTAGAGATGATCATGTGTGAAAATACCGGTAGATCAGCAGTTTCTGAAATACTCAGACAAGCCAGTCTGGCACCAACAACCATGCCTTGTTCAAAGTCTTTTAAATCACCTTTATTCCCTTTTCTGTCTGATGCACAGTTTAAACTGCAGCCAATCAAGTTGACCTTGTCTACATGCCTAAATGTATTAAGTTGCTGTCATGCTATTGACAGATTAGAAATTTGCGCTAATGAACCATTGAACGGGTGTACATAATAAAGTGGTCAATTAATTTATACAATATATAATATCCAGTTAGCTTAACACTCAACAGATAACACATTTTTCATTACCAAAATGAAGAAATATCAAATAATAGATTTTTAATAGCAAAAAACTTTAAACATTTAAACCCAAACATCTCAAACTTTAAAAGTCTTTTTACCGTGAGGACTGCCTTTTTTCCTGACCAAAAGAAAATTGATATCTTCATTAATCTTTGCTTATTAATCCTAAATAGGTGTACAAAATAGATGCCGCTATCTCAGCTCACACTGTCTGAAAATTCAAAATATCTTTAAAACATGAAAATGACTAACTGGGATGTTATTTGTCAAAAACGCTTGGAGGTGTATCACATTCATCCAAACTATTAGGACAAAGTAAAGAGTGCAAAATACATACAATATAGGCTAATTGTCACCTCTGGTAGAATAGTCTGTAAATAGTCTAGAAATCTGGGGCTGAAACCAATGGAGTAAAGAGGCTAAAGTTTGTTCAACTTTTGTTCTCTTTATTCATCCAAGAAGCATCTCTTGGAAAACTAATAAAAGAATATCACATTTAAAATATCATCTGCATCCAGCTGTCAAGAGGATGCAACAGAAGACAAAAACAACAACACTGGCTTCAAATGGTGTCACCCTTGTGGAATTTCAGTCTGTTAGCTTCAAATCCTTCCATGCCAGGGCGATATTTGCATGTGGAAGAGCTTGACAGTTTCTGTCCTCAGGTTTCAGGTTAAAAAAAAACATCCTTGATGATGATAATAATAATACAAATAGTATTTTGTGGAAGGCCTGTTTCATTTGACACAGAGTCAACTTGCTATTAGTTCACAAAATTAAGTAGGAATAATTTATCAATCATATTTAAATAGTATTCTAAGGCTACATTCAGACTTTTATGTCATTGTATTGGGACAAATGTTGTATTTCTTGGCGTGGACGAGAAGTTGAGGATGGAGCTGAAAGCTCCGTGGAAGGAAAGTACTCAGTGGAAGGAAAGTGAAGCAATAGAACTAATAAATATTTCTTCTTTATCTTCTTTATATGATTTGGTTGAAATGACAGCGGCTGTAAATAAAGCCACACAATCTTCTCGAAGTGTAATAGATCCATTTTCTGCTCATGGTCGTCTCACAGCGAGTTAGACTGCATTCATAGACAGGAAGGATACAAGTTGCAAATTGTTTGCTATGTGACAAAGCATTTTTTTTTTTCATTAAGAAAATCGGAATTGAACATTTGGCTTGCAGTCTGAACATCGTCTTAAAGCCAAGACATATTTAGTGAATGGCAAGTCAGATATGCTGATTTATGCCAGTTGTCTCTTTTTATGTTGACCTCTTTCTTTACAAGTTGATTATAACCCCATTTTATTTTAGTAGACCATTCATAAAAACATATTGCCTGTTGAGAAAAAGTAATTACAGTTAATTGCATAAGACAAGAAAGCTTATTGATTATCCAATAAAATCCGCAATCACGTTAAATATTTTATTGTATGGGAGAGTAAATTGTACTCAAGCTAAATGAACTTATGTTTACTTAAGGGGTTATGAAAATATTACTTCATCTGTCATTATTGCTTCCATTTTGATGGTTTCCCCTGAAACACAAGAGCTCCTTGCTAAAAATGTTAAGTACATTAAAAACAAGAAATCAGCATAAGCTCCCAACTTAAAACTATGTGAGACAAAAACACACAGAGGCACAAGTAGTGAATATGAGTCTCGAGGGATCAAATGACATTTCCCTTCATAAAAGCAGGTGAAGACTCATTCTCATCTTCACCCCCTAACCTTTCAGAAGAAGATTTATGAAGCCCTGTCCGAGACCACAACTAATGAGAGAGAAAATGGCCGACAAAAGGAGGAATGATCGGGCTGAGAACAGCTCTGGGGAACATGATGAGAATAGCTAATAAAGGGAAACAGCTTTGGAGAGAGATCGAATCTAAAGACTCAGTATGAGGTCTTTGTTCAGGCTGATTTTAAAGGTATAATAGACAGGTCATCCTGTTTTTATCAATGATTTATGTCCTGCGATAAGTGTTTTATAACAACTGTCTAAGCTAAGATACTTAGCGACTCTGCTAATTAGCACCTCGTCTAACTTAAACTAGCCTAAATCAAATATGTTGGATGTGCTAATACATTCACTTTCAATGTCTGTGCCTGTTTAATTTGTTAAACATTAAAACAGATGTTAGATAACACAACACAAATGCAAATTAGTGTTTGATTGTGTGACTTGCAACTTAAACCCACAGACTAACTCGTCATTATGAGAGTAGAAGTTTAAGATGAATCCATTATATTTCCATTACTGTACTCGAAAGCTAATTTTTAGAAGGAAATGGACGGGTAGTTTGCAAAACCACTAAAAACTTCAGACATCAGAATTGCTCCTTACCTTGCTGAGCACTCTTTTATCAATCCGAGTAAACTGTGTTGGATGAATGTTTAATATTTGTATTCTTTTTTACATCTGAGAAGTTGCATCAAATAAAACGGTGAACAATCGTCTATAAAACATGTCTACATATATGGTGAAATGTCCACGTGTATTGTATGTCATGCCTATTAGTTTAAATTTGTAATTTAAAAATGTAAGAATGCTATTTGAGCTTTGTTGCGATGAAACAAAGCCTTCAAAATGTCGAGGATAAATTCAGCCTCAGGAGTGGATGCCAGTAAATATTCAGACTACTCACTTCACCAAAAATAAACAGGTAAAAATGAAGAAGGTTGCGGCATGATGGGAATTTATGTAAATTTCATCTTGACTCAAAGAATATGGATTGAAGAAGCAAAGATAGCACTGAAGAGACTGGCTGTCAACAGAAATCACATCTCAGCAGCGGAGATGTGAACAGATTTTCATGAAAATTGATCTGTATTGGGAATATCGACACACTCTTCAAATGTGTGATTGTTGGTAAGCCTACAGGTTAAAGGAATATTTCTCTGGGTTTTCATTTCTTAGCTTTCCACATTCTTTAGTTGTATCTTATTTGCTCATGAATTTAGATCTTATCTGCTGCAGTTGCAATGAAAGATATCAGAGGATTCAGTGCCAAAGAAAGTGGTCCAACCTTTTTTACATACATTTTTAACAACCTATTTTCTCCTGCAGAACCTGTCCTTTAATAGTAAATGTAAAGGAATCTTAGGGAACAAAGACTGTGAGAACAGAGTTCAAACCAAGCACCAAGCTACAACTTTTCCAGTGCAAAATATAATCAACTGACATCAAGTATTAATAGCTTTCACCAACTTTACATATAGCTAAAATACTTTCTTTAAAACCTCGAATCAATTAGATTTTCACCTTCAAAGATGTGAAGGGGGAATTGTTTTATTGATCATAAGTTTGACATATATTGAGGTTTAAAAATCTGCATAATAATAGACCTGCTAAACTGTGCCAGAACTACTTTACAGACTACTTTATTTAGGCGGGAAAACACCAATATTCTAGTGTATTCGAGTGAATTACTTCCTTCTGTTTCTGTTTCTGAAAAAAAAGTATCTAATTAAAAATGACATTGCACATGCATTGTACCATTTTAAGTTGTAGTCCTTTGAGTATCCAACAAAGATGGATTATGTAGAAAAACTGTTTGTACTCCATAAAATATTTTAGCATGTAGATGAATCAAAAGGACAATTTAAATGATTCAGTTTAGGTCAAGCTAAAACACTAAAAAAAACACGCTATAATGAACTTTATTATTTGGCTGAAATATTTTATATTTTAACACATTCAAGAGGCTCCAGCACTATAGCTGAAGATCTGCCATTAAGAGGAATGGGAGTAATATTGAATTGCTGAAGAGTCACAAAACTAAAACGGAGAGTTGCCACTGTTTCCATTACAGAAAGCTGACAGAGTCTCCTGACAGACTCTGTTCTCACTTTTCCAAAGAAAGTGCATGTTCAGCATTTCAAAATTAGACAGCAACAGAGGCTTGAAGTAAAATCAAGCACCATCCTTTGAGAGACGCATCAGTATTTTTATTATTTTCTGCATCCGGAGCATCAGTGGCTTCACGTCAGACTGTGAGAGCACCAAAATAAACATCTTCCCTGTGAGTGCTTGTGCGTTTGCTTGAAAGGGATATGGTGCATTTCTCTTCAGAGGAAATGAGAAGACATCCAGCAGCGTAATACTCATGTCGGGAAACAGAAGGATGGGGAGGGAGCGATGAAGAGAGAGGCAATGGGATTCACTTTAATTATATTGTGTGTTTGTGTTTAGGTGGTAAAAGATAGGACCAGTGTGTCAAACATCCTAAATCCAGAAAATCAAATCTCCCATTTACATCTCATCAGTATAAATACAGTCCCACTTAAATACAACCTCCGGTTTAGAGATCAACCGAACATTAGCAGACAACACAAGCAACAGTAGGCAGTAACACTGACCCTATCTATATATAAAAAATACAACAGTATGTTAGTGGGCTGATTTGATCTGTTCAGCACAGGGTGCTTTGACTTGAAATAACAGAGGTGCCATGCAGATACTCAAGTGCTGATGAGGCAGAAGAAATGAGGAGCTACAGACAGAAGCTTGAACAGGACACAGGCTGTGGAGAACTGTTGGAGGTCAGAGATGAGACTCATACAACTCGATTGGTGGGACTGAATTCAGTTCATAAAAGATCGATTTGAAATTTGACAGGTCTTCTGGGATCGTTCTGTTAGATGGGCAGCTGGAACTTGACGTCAACCTGGGCCTCTTTGGCCAATGAGACAATTTCAGAAAGCTTAACAACCTGAAGAAAGACGAGAAAGAGACTATGACCCACAACATAATGTACACTATCAGTAGTCAAGGGAAAAAAAAACATCTGTTGCTTTTTTTTTTTTTTTTTGGAGGGTAAATTATTTAGAGAACATGTAAAACAAATTTTAGATTATGAGAAATGGCTTGGGCCCAAAGACCAACTGCATACCTAGGTACCAGGCAGAAGGGGTTTGGGGATAATTGTGAACTTGTATTGTGTTGTTTTCTTTACTTTCTTTTCTATAGTGCCATCAAGCTTCACCATCATAAAAAAACTATCTTTTTTTTAATGGATTTGGTTGTGATTTGCATTTTGATGGTGTTTTACATTTTCATTTGTGTTAACATTTTATTCCTCAACGTCAAACTCAATTTGAGTCTTTTCAAGGTTTATTTCCATTATGTTGTACCATGTTTTTATAATTGTGCTCTATTTGATTGTGTTATTTTTGTTGCTTTGTGTAGTCAACAGTTTGTACAGAAAAAGTCAAGTAAATTTCTGAGTAAAGTATTGTAAAGAATTATTTTGTGGACAGAATAGTAAAAATGATTAAATATTTATATTATATTTATATCATAACATAACATAACAAAGATTGCCTAAATATTGCTGCAAACCTGCTTTGGCTATTTATTTCAAACTTTGCTTTATAGTGTTTCCAACTTAAACTAGCTATTTATGTGTAATTACATTTTACAAATAACGTGTATTTGTTTTGTATTTAATTTTTCCCAGTTGGTTCCATCAAGTTCCATTTATTTGTAAACTGCTGGGAGAATCAAAGGGTGAAAAATTGTGATCTGCTACCAAAAGGTAAAGTATACAGATTTTCACAACGTATGTGTATTTATAACTTATCTTGCTCTGGTTCTTGTAAGTAATGCATGCTTTAATATAAATTGGTATACTTGGATAGTTTGAATCTGAGACATCACTTTTCATTTAGACATTTCTAAAAAAAAAAAAAAAAAGTACTAAAAAAGTTTGTTTAAAGTTCAAGGTACCAAATACTTTGTAGTCACAGAGGTTTTTTCAATTTGAGAGAAATTCATGAAACGGAAACAAATGTGACATCACCCACTTTCATATTTTAAAATAAACGAACAGGTTTTTATATATATTTGCACTCTTGGAGGAACTATCCCTTTGATGTAAAGGTATGGCTTAAGGGTGATTCATTACTAAAAGGGCTCATCTAAAATGACTGGGATGAAAAAAATGATGAAATATTTCACATTTTTTGCCTCTTTTAAAGTCTTATATTTTCAAGGTGGTTCAATCTGACTGCCATACCATGGCATCTATACACTTTTTGATCTGTTTAATATTTTACATTTCTATGAAAAATGAACATAGCATACCATTTTGGCAGCCTCATCAAGATCATCACAGGCCAAGATCTTAAGAGGGCTGGCAGCGATCAGAGCCTTGGCATCATCCACTCTTGTTCCTGAAGGTCATAGAAAATAATGAGCATAATTTGACTCACAGGTCAAGCTTTTACAACATATTTAGCAAATTTTTTAAACACAGAGATCTTAATTAGCTAGTAACTCAGAAGATTTCTCGGATTTGTATAATCACAAGAAGTCATTAAGAATGAATGTGCATCAATTTCTGGCTCAGAGAAGCTCCTAATTCACATGATTTGAAATAAAACCCCTTTGGCATGCTTGCACGTATGGACTAAAAATATGAGTCAATCTTTCAGATCAGCACCCTTTTAAATAAAGTATGTAAAGTGAAAATATTTTAATGGCTTTCACATAATCCTTCTTTCTTCCTACTTATCAAAGTCCCTCGCACCATCAATCAGAATCATCGTAACCTCTCTCACCTTGTAACCGCACCACGATGGGGATTCTCAGGTCTAGATCTGTGACTGCCATGATAATGCCCTGCGCGATGACATCACATCTCATGATCCCACCAAAGATGTTCACCAAAATAGCCTGAACCTGTAAATAGAGGTAAAAAATGGTGTGGAAAGGTGTGGGTCAACTCTCCGGAAATGCATTTTATGTTTGTAATGTTAAAAGCACTTGTGGAGGTTTTTAGTGCTGTTTGATTTGATTTGATAATATTTGAGCAATAATAATACAAGCTAGCAAAGGGCCATTATCTAGCTGGCCCCTACCCTGCACAAAATACTGTACAATTTATTGTCCTAAAACTTTGCATTGTAAGTAATTTGATGTTTCTCTTCTCAATTAGATTTTTCAGTTCCCTCAAGCTTTGTTCACACTGAAAAGCAAAGTATCTGGTTGTCCTGCTCTGAGGTGACCTCAAAACCTCCAGTTTGAATCTGCTACCAAAATGCTGCCCAGATTGTGCAGCAAAACAGGTGGTGCATGGAGAAGGGGTTTGAGATTCCCTTCAAATGGATCTCCCTCAACATTTAACAATTATTTTGAACATTTGAAATACAAACAGAAAATTATTTTGAGGCTAAAGCTAACAGAGTTGTCATACACTCTCCTACAAACTATTTCCGTTTTATGGAAGTGTTTGTAAAAGTCTTGTGAGCGAAGATACAGTAGTAGTGGTCCATAAATTGAATATGTTTTCTTTTTTTTTGAGGCTTCCCTAATGACTGGCGTTGCTAGTCAAGAGCAAGATTGTTGGTTGAAGGAAGCCAATTTTTTTTTACTTCTGAATTCACTGAAATTCTTCTGAATTCTCTTCTTCCCCAGACTGATTGGTGTCGCAATAAATCAATATCTGGTCTGCTAGTCTGCTTTTCATGCGCATTAGCATCGACTTTACACATAAAACATCTACCAGTGGACAGCATCAGAGAGCCAAAAGACATTATCTAGATTCAAAATATAATTATATAGCCCAATCAAGTTTACCTTTTTATCAGAGGTGATGAGCTTGAAGGCCTCCGTAACCTGCTGTGCTGTGGCACCACCTCCGACATCCAGAAAGTTGGCAGGTGTTCCACCATGCAGTTTAATTATATCCATGGTTGCCATAGCGAGTCCAGCTCCATTTACTAAACACAGGTATGACAACACACACACACAGATAAAAAAAATGTTCGAACAGACATTAGCCATAATTGTTACTGCCAATGTTTACAGGCCACACTTATCACATTTAATCAGTTCAGGTAAAACCATACTTTTAGATCATTAATATTATTTGATGATGTCACAGTATTTGATGTACACAAACACTACTGTAACTACAGAGTTCATCAAAATCTCTGCTGGGAGGATGGGGCTTTTAGTACCAACCCAAGCAGCCGATGGAGCCATCAAGGCCGATGTAGTTGAGGTCTGCTTTAGCTGCCTGTCTGTCTCGTATGTCCTCCTGGGACCAGTCTCGCATGTCAAACACTTTCTTCTGTCTGTAGGCAGCATTTGAGTCAAAGTTGATCTTGGCATCCATGCACATCACTGAAAAGCAAGGAGAAGAATTTATAAATGGATACACTTCTGAATACTGCAAGAATTCTGGGTAAACTGATTTACAGTTATTTGTGGTGGAATCCCAATTACACTTAGGTCTGGGCAATATCTTGACTATTTAATATATTCTGTAAATTAAATTTAACAAAGGACAACACCACCCTGTGCAGATGACAAATAAATTGTTGCAAACTAATTTTATCTTTATTTTGTTTTGATTTTTCATTCTGGGAATTGATTTGTAAATTGTTAAAGAGCAATCAGATACAAGAAAATCAAAAGTTCTTTTGCTGTTGAGAATACTAAAAATGTTGCTCAGAAGTTTTAGCTTCAAAGCTTTAGTTTTGTGCAGTTTAAGAGAGCATGTCTTCAGGTTTAGTTCTTAATTTTAGAGCTTTGTTAAGGGTAAAATGTGCGGGTCTGCAAGATTCTCAACAATTATATTTTGAGAATTTCCTAATTAAATGTTTATAATGTAAAATTAAAGCACTTTTATTACTCTGTAATAAGGGTAACATTTGCTGGTCATTAAGCTGAAAGAATAAGATTTTTCAGGACAATTTCTTTTTTAAATTTTAGGGTAAAAAGGTGTGTTCAGAGACTTAGAGACTTAGATTTTTATGGACGAAGGTAAAAAGAGGATATTAATATTGAAAAATGGAATGTCCTCAAGCATGCCTTCTGAAACTGTTTCAGTTAAATGTGTAAATCCATTTTTTGAAACTATAACACTCTAGAGTCTACAATACAAGCTATGAATGTAACTGTCATATAAATGTAATTATTTATTTACTTTTATATAACAAGAATAAACTATTTGTATAACTATTCTGGTTGCTTATACAAAATGATATATATGAATTGCGAAACACTCGTCACGCTCTTGTGCACGCTGCTCATCTCCACGTGGGTTCTCGTCGCAGGCTAGAGCAGCGCCGCTGCTTTATTTCCTCCTCCAGGTAATGATCTATAGTAGTGACTGGCAGAATCAGATGATGACGCGAATGCTTGGGTTTCCTTTCTTTTTTTTTGTGGTTTCCCCTCTTCACGGTCACAACAATCTGTCTCGCATGCATTGTTTGCTGATAAAACGTGAGTGAGTAGAGCTGAGTCTGTTTTAATTCTAGCATTATACGTTCAAGAGAAAAACATTTTTTCAAATTTTTCGCTCAGCCCTATCACCCTGTATTTATAATTAATTAATATGGAGTTCTGTCATTTAGGAGTTTTGTTTTACTTATATTTTTATTTCATATACGCAGACAGTTCTTTTGTTCAATTTGATTAATACATTTTGTGACCTCTGCATGATGGCGATGGCTAGCATTCTGAGACTTTCATAAAAAGAGACTCATACCAAACATTCCTCACTCATACCAAACATTCCCAAACATTTTCACTCATACCAAACATTCCTTAAAAACAGTTACCAATGCCAGAAGAGTCCTCCACCATTGGGTTGATCTCCACCATAGATGCATCATACTTGATGAACACATTATAAAGTTTCAGCATGTTTTCTGCAGCTTCGTTAATCAATGCTGATGGGAAGCCCATCTTCTCAGCCACCTGAGAAAGATACGATAGAAACACTCATGTACAGTCTGGGTATTTTTTTTAATTATCATATTCTATTCAGCACTGTACCTTAATGGCCTGCTCCATCTTTATTCCCTCAACAATATCAATGGGCTCTTTCACGATGGCATCTGGATTCTCAGCTGCCACATCCTCAATGTTCACGCCACCCTGTGAACTGCCAATCAGTACAGGACCCTGCAAAGTGAAGACAAGATCACATGTGACAGTTTTCTAAGCAAATGTAGGCTTCAGAGTAAATAAAGTTTTTGCACTTCATTCTAAAAAAGAGCTTTGTATAAAATATGAGAATATTTAAAGGTTTTGAAATCTAAAAACAAAAAGTTCAAGACAATTTTTTTATTTTTACATGAATCATTAGTAAATTCAGGTAGAATCTGTTTGTTAGTGATTTCAGTTGAGAAGTTTTGAAATTCTAGGAGAACATCACAACTCATGGTTTGATAGAAGAACAATCACAAGTAGAAGCTCATCAACACAGCAATTTTTCAGATTTCAGTTCCTGATCAACATTGGTACTCCTACAAACAACATCATTTTACGAAGTTCTCTATGGAAATCTATGGCCGCAGAGAGGGATATCTGGCCCTAGTAATCAACTAGTGACTGGTTGTACATGTGCTACCTGTGATTAGCAAAGTCTCTTTTTTTCTTCTGAAACTTTCATTCATCTTCATGTCAGCTTTATTCCCTTTCGGGGTCGCCACAGCGGAATGAACCGCCAACTCTCTGGCATATGTTTTACGCGGCGGATGCCCTTCCAGCCGCAACCCATCGCTGGGAAACATTCACACACACATTCACTCTTTAACACTATGGGCAATTGTTTTTTCTCAATTCACTTATACCGCATGTCTTTGGACTTGTGGGGGAAACCGGAGCACCCGGAGAAAACCCACGCGATCACGAGGAGAACATGCAAACTCCACACAGAAATGCCACCTGCCCCAGCCGAGCCTAGAACCAGCGACCTTCTTGCTGTGAGACGACCGTGCTACCGTGACGCCTCTTCTGAAACTTAAAAAAATTTAAAAAATAAAAAAAAAAGATACTTCTGAAGTGCTACAATGGGGCAGCAAGATACATTCCAATAGATTGGACAAAAAAGTTCACTCAACCCAAGCCCACTGCATTAGGTCAAAGAAAGGAGTATGGATGAATGCAGTGATAAACCGCAGTGTATGATCGCAACGCAAACTCTAACCTGGAAAGACCTCTCCATTGTGATGGCAAAGTAGTACTCTCTCCGTGGGTATCTGCGCTCACAGACAAACACCTGGTTACAGATGCGGCCTGCTTCTCCGGTTTGCTTTGTGTAGAGCTTCTTGCCAATCATCCTTGATGAAATCTCCCTCGCTTCTTCTGGCCTGTATGAAAAAGTTGAGATTGAAAGCTGAAATTCTAGAAAAACAATAAAGGTGGGAAGATTAATGTAAACAGAAACACTAACGAGTAAACGATTCTGACTCCTCCTTTCAGTCCTCCCTCAAAAGAGCCTTTGCCTCGACCTCCTGCAAGTACTTGGGCTTTTATCACCAGGTCTTTAGAGCCTGACAATAAAAACACGACAAACCAGATGGAAGTTTATTACAAAAAGGTTTTGGTTTTCCTTCAAACAAAATTCTTCATAACAAATATGATTGTTTAAGACAGTGGTCCCAAACCCCGGGCCAGTACCGGTCCCTGGGTCATTTGGTACCAGGCCGCACAGAAAGAATAAATAACTTACATTACTTATTCAATTCGGAATCAAAACGATCTTTTATTTTGAGAAATTACCCAATTCTCTTAGTTACATCCGTCTATATCCGCTCTTCTCGTTCATGTGATAGGTTACTGCTGAAATGAACCCCAGAGCTAGCAAAATGTGTAAAGAAAATAAATAAATTAAAAAAAAGTTTCTTTCCAAAGGCAAAAAGGCCCAGCGAGGAGACAGAGGAAGATCCTGCAACTTCCAAGAAAGATGCAGTTAACAGACATTATCAACAGTCCTACTTAAAATCCGGAGTTATCTCGACGGGAGATTTCCACGCACCAAGCCGACTCTGCATAACATAAAATGCAAATGTGTATGTTTAATCATGTTAATAGCCCTGCTGAAGTCAAATTAAATATTTTATCCATCAAATACCAGACACTGTACAAAGGAGTATTAAGTTAACTGTTTTATGAAATTCTATCTAAAGGTTGTGGATGCAGGCGTGGTAACACATCTACTCTTATTAAATATTTTATTATATATTATTTTATTTTTTAAAGATATATATATAATATTAAATAATATTTTTTCTTCAAAGCAAAATATTATAAAACCCTAGTTAAATGTAATGTGTAAAATAAAGACCACATAATTTTTAGGTCACATTAAAAAGCTTACATAAATGGTGGTGTATCAACTATTGTTTCTGAGGGAACAAGTCATAAGGGTTTCACACAATGTCCCAATAGAATTCAGAGAACTACTACTTTCAAATCTGCAACATGTTTCAAAAACAAAAAGAGGAAGTGACCCACAGAAAAACCCTCACACAGGAACTTTGACAATGCGAAAACATGTGATGCACAAGGTTTATGTTACACATTCATTTACACATTTTACTTACTGCATTTAATTTTTGCAATAGCGTACTCTATCAAAAAAATAAGGTTCAGCCTAATGGTACCCTCAGAGACTTTTAACCCCAAGTTCTGGACTGATGGGTCCCCCAAAAGTGCAAGCCAAGCGTGCTCATAGTTCGGGACACCCTATCCCAGTGTTATCCAGTAATGCCTGTCCATCTCAGGCCTTTGTTGACAGTCAGATTAACGTTAAGGGCACACACATTCTCCAGTGGTGGAGCAAAACTATATTTAGACTACTACACTATGTGTGCACACAGCAAAACAGCTGAAAACGGAATACTCTCACATTCAAGATCCTAGTAGTGTAATCTGGGCGTCCAATAAATGAACTGTAATCTGACTTTAACTATAAAATTAAGTATGATCTTACCGATCTGCTTAGCAACAGTGTAGGCCTCTTCTGGTGAGCTGGCCACCATGCCTGCAGGCACAGAGATACCTGCCTCCTTCAGCAGCCCGATGCTCATGTATTCATGCAGGGAAAGGTTTCTCTGCTGCTGCACTGACGCCATTGGAGATGGCAGGTTTCCATGGCTAGCAAACAGACCTGAAGTTCCACCAAGTGCCTGTCAGTGAAAGTAGACAAATAGCTGATCAAATCTTGTTTATATTAGACCAAACAACAGACACGGTAAGTAACTGAAACCCTGGAGTGTTTAAAATGCACCAGTTAACTTCTAAGGGTTTAGAAAGGGGTCTTTTTCTTATGTTTTTTATTTAATAATTAAATAATTCATTATTCATAATTATAAATAAAGAGTAGAATATATTTTTAATCATTCACTTGGACAGGATCTGTTAGGTTATAATTATAAAATTATAATGCAAAAAAAAGATAAACAGTATAAAGGGTGACGTACAAAAAAGAAGCACAAGATATTAGAGGCAATAAGAGAATAAATTAGTCATTGCAGTTGTTACTGTGGTACATGATTAAAAACATATGAAAAGATTTTCCCTTACTCTTAAAAATCCAATACAAACAATTTCTCAAGAAATCTTTGTTTTTTGGAAAACACCAAGCTTCATCAAAAGAATTGGCATTAGTGAATTGTGATACTTAAAACTAACCATGTAACGCTGCTATCTTTTTAAATGGTAAAGTACGTAGTCACTAATGCTGTAATCCAATGTAGAATACAGTACATATAATTAAGGAGCAGGTCATTATACTGTAATCTGAGCAATCTGCACTCAAGGGTAAAATCTTCATATGAACAAGTAACTCAAAATTAATTAGGAGGTATTCCATTTACAATACAGTAAAATTGAGGTTGTGATAAGGTCTGGGATCCTTTCACAATTATTTGACTGTACGCTGTAACAGATTTCAAGAAAAGGACATTTTAAAACAATACCTGTATGCATGTAGGTCAAAGTTAACTCGTAAGCACAGCTGTCAAGTTCAGTGTGAGTGATAAGAAAATCAACAAACGGAGACAATAAAAACCCAGAAAAATATTGGGTTTAGTATTTAGAGCATCCACTCAGTAGATAATGAATAGATGTGCAAACCTCAGCAGTGTTATTTATGACAGACAGTTAGCCAGAAAGCTAATGTCAAATGAAAATGGTATGTTTGCTGGTCCTGAATGTTAATAAAACATAAAGCTACATGACGATTACATTCATGTAAATTTATAAGAAGTGAGTACCCAGATCTAACCTTAGCTGCCGAGCTTAAAGTCGCCCTGGGGCCGGAATTCCTCAATCCAGCGGACAACCGGCCACAGATCAGGGACGTCGCCATGTTGCTCAGAGCACAAGCAGCGCAGAAGAAAAACAAATGACTGGACGTGCTTGCGTCAGGACGCACGTAAACTGCGTAACTCAGCTTGGAGAATCGCAAAATGTTGTTTCCTTTCCTTTGCCAGAGTCAAAACCTATTTGTTTAGATCTTCAACTCGACAAATGTACTGTTTCTAATTTATTACCGGATTTTTGTTTTAGTCCACATTTTTTGTTTTGTTTTGATGTAAGTGGATCCTGAAGGATATTGGTAAAGAGGTTCATCATTAACAGGTAAGGTATTTTACAGTGTTGCTTCATTTTGGTCATGTGGATCCAGAGAATTACACATGCATTTCCACTCTATAAACAACTTGAGTCATTTGAATCTTGCAGCAAGTTTTTGATGTAGTAAACTAATCAATGTAATGCAATTATTAACTAAAAACAATCAATAATGTTCACCATTTCACTTTTTAATATTTATGCTTTATTGAAAAGCATTTAAATATATTACTCAATACAGTTAGCTCTAGAGTAAGATTAAAGTATGTTTATGTTACTTATGAAAGTATGCTTGTGTATCACAAGAGATTTAGTGTCTGAATGAATATACAAATGTTTTGTGCTACATGAAAATCAAATGAAAGATTTTTTTTTCATTTTTTAGATCTTGTGTAATCATTTCCATGCTATCAAGAGGAAGAGCAGAACAGGTTGTCACAGCCGGTCGGTGTGACCTTGAATGAGTTATTTCATTCCAAAAATCTATTTTTATATCACAGAACTAATATTTGAAAAACTATGTTATTAATTGATTTGTTCTAAATCATTCTAATAATTATTTTTTAAAAAGCCTTATCCACTAGATCTTTCTTATTGTTAAAGATATGCTAAACTTTTAACATGCTGAATTAAATATTTCATAGTTTTTTTATTTATGTTAAATATAGCAAATCATGTATGTAAATTTTTTTGTAATCACAAATAATTTGCTATTAATAGTAATTATTTAATAGTACAAGTATTTTTAAAATATTTGAGGGGAGTCTTTAATTCCACCACCAGTGCGTAGCATCCACTTTGAAAAAGAGACAGCTCGATCTCACCCTATACTGGATTAATGGTTGCTAGTGGAGATATAGTAGACTAGTAGACAGTGATTATTAAAACAGACTCTAGTCAACCAGATATAAACCAAATTCATAACCTTTTTAAAGATAGAAATGGGTGTTATAATCTAAGAGGTGACAAAAACAGATATCTATAAGTCGGGTGTATCTATAACTGGGATATATCTATATCTATAAGTGGGTAAAGTTGTGGAACAGGCCAAACGAGGATTTAAATACTTGTATAAGTATAAAACCATTGTAATATGCATTGCACACACACGCACACACGCACGCACATCCGCACATGCACCCACACACACACTTTAAATAGCTCCGTTCTGAATTTACATTAGCTTAATTATATAACAATTTTAAAATAATGTAAAGGTACATTTAATGCGTCACGGAAAGAGATGTTCTTTATTTCACAGGGTAAATGCAATGAGTAAGGCTGTGCAAAATGGAAAAGCTGTCCTCAAACGTCCAGGAGTGGGTCTTGGGGTTCTTGTGACTGACTCTTCCAATCCAGGATGTGTTCTGCTGGGAAAAAGAAAAACGTTAGTTGGGAAAGGCACCTACCAGTTACCAGGGGGACACATTGAGTTTGGGTGAGCTTGCAAACGTTCATGAAGCATGCTGTCCAATCAGAATTCTCCACTGTAATTCCTGCTTGTTTATGTTTTTGTCGATCAGAGAAACCTGGGAAGAATGTGCACAGAGAGAGGTGATGGAGGAAGCTCAGCTCCTCCTGAAGAACATTCGCTTTGCTCATGTCGTTAACTCGATTAAACTAGAGGAAAACTACCATTATGTCACCATCTTCATGCAGGGAGAATTAGACAGGACATTCTCGGTGGAACCAGTAAATCTAGAACCAGACAAAAATGAAGGTAAACTGTTTCTTTGACTTGTTTGTCTGTCTGTCCAGATGGGCCGCCTACAAATCATGCATGCTGTTACAAATCTGAAATGTGAGATTGTTGGCTGTCTCACATCGTCTGGATTTTTAGCAACTATTCACTAGCAAGTAACTAATAAGCAGGAAATGCTAGATTGTAGTTAGACATAAAAATAGAGCTGGCTGAAATACAAGTCAAAAAGATTCTAATTAAATTAGAGAAACATTTGAGGATGGTTTAAAAGCTTGATTTTATTTTATTCTATATTTAATTCATAAATGAAAATTAACCAATGTTTGAAATAAGGAATTATTTTTCCTTTACCTTACGGGTACATTATCTCTACCAGCCGTGTTTCTGATGTGCAATCAAATTAACAACTACAGCATAAAATAGCACCTCGTCTCTCTTCTGCTGATTGCCAAGAAATGTAATTAGGTGGTTACAGGCCTCTGACCTACTAGCATTTTTAAAGAATGAAATGCAGGCTTTAAATAAAAAGTATCTGTTGATTTAATAAATGTGGGAAATATTGCATAGTATAGCATTTAAACTATTAAAGGGATGATATTTGCTTGTTGCGCTTGCATGGTGTTTAATTCAATCTGTTGGATTTGAAATCAAATCACTTAATGTAATATAAAGGATAAAGAACGTCGACTTGAATTTATAGCTGAGAGAAATTAATACCAAACATCAATTTAATTTTTTCCATCAGTAGCACAAAGCAAATAAAAGATCTTGAGAAACTCTGAATTCCTCCTCAAGGACACCAACTCCTTAATGTGCTTTTTTCCACCTGGTGTGGGTTGGCGGGTCTGCGACAAGTGCTTTTAGCTTTTTAGCTTCCACATCCCCTTTCCCCCTCCCCTGTTGCAATGTTACATGTATGTCAATGTGTTGATCTGCTTGTTGCTGGGGCTTTTTTCTCCCCTGATCTCAAACTTTCCCACTTGAAGGATAGTCTGGGATCGGGATTCTTTAACTATTTCTCCTATATTATCTTTATTTTCTATGCTACCTCTTCAGTGACCTATCTTCCCCAATAATGTGATATTTGTGTTTGGTCAGAGGGGTTAAATTTCACAGCATTTAACAAGTCTATACAAAGCTTGATTTAACTGATAGATCCGTCAATTCCTTTATCCTTTTAGAGTGGGCCTGGAGGCGATGGGAGGATTTCCCGCCCGAAGAACAGCTTTTCTTACCACTAGCCGACCTGAGGCAGCAGGGCTTCAACCCCTTTGCAAAGAGCTGATGGACATCAGTATACAACTTCCTGCATTCAACCTATTATTCAGTATCATATCAACTTTATCTTTATCAAGGGTATACATCCTGAGCTTACCAACGGCAAAATTAAACATTTGACAGGATAAAACAAGCCATTGCAAATAATTATTCTAATACTACAAAGTGTTTAGGTATTATCTGTTATTTATAGCTAATTATTTTAACTGACTGTCTGGACCCTAATTGGGAATCTTTGCAAATTGATCTATAAATGGATGTATAGTGGCTATAAATGGATGTATATTGGATAATGGATTTGTGCTACAGAAATGTATTTACATTTATAGTCTACAATAGGTCAAGTAAGGGATAATCCATGGTCAGATGTGCATGCTCTGCAAAGTGTATAACGCACACTTGACTATTGATTATCACGTTTATGCCAACACAGGTCATTTGCCAACACTTATTTTGTGTAGTTATCAATATTTTGGTTGCAAAAAAATGACTTTAACAATGTAAAGAGTTTTTGAATCTCGAATGTTAGATGTAGATTATAAAATTTATTCAGCCAGACTACAATATGACATAGCTATATATTATCTTCATTGTACTGTTACAAATAAAAAAAAAACTATATGTTGTCTTATGCATTAACACTTTGGACATTGTTAAGTTCTATGTAAACAGTTCAACATTTTAGTGCTTTAAAGTTTAAATGTAATGTAGCGTTTACATTTTGTGACTAATTGATTAAGTGGATATGGGAACACAATAAATAAACATTAGTAGTTATACATATTTTTTATAATAAATGTGATCAGTTAAATTTAAATTAGCACAAAGTTATACATTTTATTGAACAACTATTACATCTTTTAAGACCTGTATCTTTACATTTTCCTGCACAAAGTTGTCTTAACCAACTGTAATATCTTAATTGTTTATTACTGGTATTTGATAAGTTAGTCATTATTCTAACTTGCTTCAATCGAGATCTTTACTTGAGCTCAAGATTGACAAAAGTCTGTTTAATCAAAGTAGACCAAGAGATTATGATTGATATTGTACTGAGCAGTACAGCTCCTCTTGATTAATTCAATTTACATTGCTTCAAAGTATTGAACATTGGACCATTGTGACTTGTTGATAATGTTGAAAAATTTGGGACATTTACAACCAAGCAGTCATTTCAAATGTGCAGATTTCTGAAGCTTTATGTGTATAGATCAGCAAGTTAAACACTGATATGTGAATAGTATTGCACTCACCATTTGTTTTGCAATAAAATATGGTTTCTTAAGTTGTTCTGGCCCTCCTGATCTCATTAGGGGTGTTTTACAATTGTACTCTTGTAGAACAGTAAACAGAATTCAGAGTCTTTTAAAAGTGTGTGATGACACACTTCAGAATTGAACCTGGTGATAATTGGGTGGTTTGGGAGTAAAGCCTCTGTTTTTCTGTCAATAAATCAGACATTGAACTTCTCTCCTGGAATCTTGACAGTGACTCAAAATGTAAAAGCTATCACCACCCTATAAAGTAATGTGTTGTGTTGGAAGTGATTAGATTATTTGACTATTCAAAGTTCATTTCCTATCAGACATGTGCTCAGTTGTCATACTTTTAATAATCACACCAAAAGTATGTAATATAATATAATATAATACATGTCAGAGCAACATTTGATAGTATTTAAAACATGGTAAAGGAAGATTTTTTATGAAGATTTTATTGTTTTAAGAGGAACGCGCCCTCTTCTGCCTAAAACATGTACTTACAGCCTGATTAGGACTAAATGCGCCACAGCAAGCACAGCTCAGTGGTAGCTCAAAGAAAGAGGTCGTCTGCTGAGCTAGCTGTCTTTAGCTCGCTGGGGTAGAAACAAACAGACAAAAACATCAGGTGAACATGGTGAAACTCACTTTTAACTCCGCTCTCGGACAAAAGGATTTGAAGAAGGAGGAGAAGGATGAAGCGTTGATCCCTCAGGATGTGGTGAGTTTCGCTAGCTTAGACGCTACCTGCTAATGTGATTAAACAGCGTTAATAACACGGGCAAGCTAAGCCTTTAAATACGTTGCACCAGAACGACTATATTCGTCGTGTTTTTTGTTGGTTTGTGTTCATGGGTCACTAAGTTGTAACATTAGGAAAGGAAGAAAACGGAAGCGTTCGCAAAGTAATTAAAACGAACTGCAAAACTGAATTAACTAAAACATTGTGGTTGTACGTAAATGTAGATAATTGGGCTAATGAACTAGTTTTGTCTGTGCTTTGTACGAATTGCCGAGAAAAAGGTTTTCGTTTTTGTTGGAGGAAGCCATCTCCTGCCTTGTTTGATTTTTAGTGTGTTTGGGTGTCAGACAGCTTTTGAGCTTACAGGAAAATGGCCGACAGTCCAACACAAACACCAGGAAATGCACAAAAACCCTGCTTGCACGTTACTTGCTTCTCCTTCTACTCGTCAATGTTCTCTTTTGATAAAAAAAAATGTGCTCAAATCAATTGATATGTTGAGAATGGATATAAAATCTCTCACTCTTTTTAAGTCTAACTAGCTTCAGATGCAGGGTAAACAACATTCAAATCTTTGTAAAACACCTATATAAAAACGTTTGTATTTAGATAGGTGTGAATGTGTATTTCTGTCCTCCGAGCATCCTGGATATTCTGCCAGCCGAAGATGTCTCAAGATCAAGAAGAGGAAGGGCCTGGCCAGATGGTTTGTTTAAATTGTGAGCGTCTTTTACAAGTGTGAGACGAGCTCCCACTCGCATTCATGCATGCTGCGTCTGCTCCTCAAATACTATCATCTTCTGCTACAGAGGATGAGTCAGCTCCTTCTGTGCCGGTTGAAGAACCAGATAAAGATTCTGAATCATTCATTAGGGACTGTTGTGTCTGCTGAAACACTGTAACTGTGATCAGACCAAAGGTGCAGGTCAGGGTGATGTTCCATACAGCGTTTGGAGATCTATTCGTCTTTGGAGTGAGTAGGTAAAGAAAAATTTTCATGCAACTTCCTTTTTGGGCATTTCAGACCAGCAGAGACTGTGCATCTTATCTGAATGCTTAGGTTGCAAGGAATCAGTTCGTCATGATACAAGCTGTAAAGATCACACGGTGTGGACCAAAATCCTGATCAAAGCATAGCTGAATGTACTCAGGAGCCATATACAAAAAAAAAAGTCCAACAATGTTCTTTAGAAAAAAATCTCTTGAAGGCTCGTGTTATTTAAACAAAGACACACGTTGCAGGGATTAATGTGTAATCACTGACGTGTGCTAAAATTAAGCTAAGGGTTCTCTCAACAGGTCTGTTTGTGTGTAAACGAAAAGTGTGAAACATGGGAAACATGTTTGTTGTCACCTTTTTTTCTCAAAAAATGTGCACTGTGCAAAGAGACTTTAAACATAATGGTATGAATAAAATAGAAACCTTTATTAGCTGTACCTTACTGGTTGAGATTGAGAGGAAGATGCTGGTTCAAATAAACTGGCAATGGTTGCATCCTCAAATAAAAGCCGTTTTGCGAACCCACCTTTGTACGTAGATTCGTGTAATTTACCATCAGGAAAATGTTTGGGACACAATAAAAGATAATCATATATCGTATAGCGAAATAAGATCGAGCCCTGACTTCCTAGTCTCTTCTTGGCAGAAAAAAAAACTAAAAGAATATTTTTTTTAAAAGTTTATTTAAAAATACGAGGTCTCCGTAATGAATTGTGCAAATGGTGGGTAGGGTCTAGTTTTTGATATTTAATTCTGACATTTTAAACCTTATATGACAGGTTGCTTTTGAACAGTAAAACTTCTCTAAGTATCCAAAATATAACCAAAACTAGTGTTGTGCTTTTATTATATTCAGATTATGAAATTAGGTCAAAAACATGCTGAAATGGATATTAAGTATTTTTTTCACCTACTGCTGTCACATACAAATTTAAATGCACTGCTCAGTTCACATTTGACAATTCACATACTTATCATTGCGCAAGTATGCTGATTCATATGCATGCCATAAAATGATACACAAAGCATATTTACATTAAAACTCTAACTCGGTTTCTCTCAAACTTAGTTATGTTAGACATGGTGAATTTGACATGGTGAATTCTACTTGGTGAATTTGTCAACAAAAAAACAAGCATGTGTTTTGTTGTTATTTTTTCCATTCTTATTTATGTTCGTTTAGTCTGTGTTGCCAGAGGATCGATTAGCTCAAAAGACATTAATCCACCCACAACGCTATGTTTTAGGTTAGCTGAGTACAGCATTGCAGTAGTGTTGGCTGGATTTCATCATCATGCATGATGCAGAGGAAAGCCTGCGTCTGGTGGAACACTTTCAAGAACCCTTCGGAGCTTGTCCTGCACTATATGCTGTTAGATTTTAATAGTCCTGTCTCAGCATGTCATTAATATCTATTATATTGTTACATATAGATTTAATTACATTTTCTACATAATGGAAATCAATTGTTTTTAGTGGTCTTAAGTGTAAACAAATTTTTAAAGATGGCTAACCAAAAATAAAGTGCTGCTTGAATATCTTTCAGTAGAAGATTAAAGCCCCCATCATTTTTATTAATTTTTTAAGTAAATGAGGTAGCAGGAGGCTGCTGTTTGTGGAGCTGCAGGAGGCAAATGATTTTATTGCTGCATTGTTATTGGAAAAGCAAAAAAAAACTACAAGCCTTACTAAAACAAACTTTTGGATGACTTCAAGATAATAAAACAGAACTGGATTAACTTAGCTACTAATAAACTTATGAAATAATGCTTGAAATATTTTAACATCTCATTTAAAAAAAGTTTATACGAAAACGTTTTTAATGATTTAAATTAAAAGTATAAGTAGAAGTAAAAGAAATATGGTTAAGTTAATCAGATTGGATTTGATTACACTTTCATCTTTATCCTTGGCCTCTGTATCAGCTGATGTTTTGATCGTTTACATCATGCAGCGTGTTTGCTCCTGGTTCTCAGTCTCTGAGGGATACATGGAAATCTCCAGTATCTAGCAAGCATGGTGCTCACAATGGTGTCAGTGCACTTTGAATTTAAAGCTAAATATTGTTATACAATATACATTAAGCTATAAATAAATAGTTAAGTTAACTGACGTTAAGAGGACTGCAAAAAATCATCTCAGTGAAGAAGTTTACAATGTAGACAAATAAAATTTCAGGGAGACTCAGGAAAGAATAGAATGCAAAGCAAGACCGACCTTTGATGAGAATTAAAATTGTAGCATAACACTGCTGTTCCCTTTTACACATCTGTAGTGACAGCGCTCAGAAATGTTTATACAGCCGCGTTGAGGATGAGTTGATGTTTTCTCACAGCTACGGAAGCACATCAACCATACCTTGAGTCTTGAGAGGTATTCGTTCTGCCTAGCCTTTGATGTGTCAATACTCAAAATAGCTGTGACTGATGTTAGTTTCAACTCTCTGTTGGTGTTATTGGATGCTAATATGACCTACAAGAAGGTTGGGGATTCGATCCCCGCTAGCGCCATTTTGCTGTTACGGCTCTCGGCATGCCATTTCATCCACATTGCCCTTTATGGATGTGAGTGATAATTATTACTTAATCAGTCGTTATTTAAGTATTATTTGTGCAAGCCTAATGTTAGTTATGTAAATTCTTAGACTCTCAGTTGTTTAATATTTAACAAAAGACTTTTCAGTAATTCACATTTAACTAAAAGTACTGTAGGGTTGTAGAGTACATTCAAATCCTCTCCAAATTCAGTCTTTATTTAATCAAATTTTGAAGTAAAACATTTTGCACGCCCTTTTGATAAACTAAACCCTACACTGAGCCAGGAAAAAGTTTCATGCTCAAAATTAGTACAATCATCGCTTTTGGCATTTCAAGGCTTTCATAATTTAGCATTTCTCTGTAGAGCAGTTCAGTGCCCATCTCAGGTTTGAAGATTTTACACCGAGAAGTGCTTATTTGATGGCGTTAACAGAATTGCTCTCTTCTTGATGTAAGGGTTTTGTTTTTTGTAGTAGTTGGTTGGTTTTGTCTGGGATGTAATCGATCTCTTCCTCCTCTCTTTTCAGGATGTGGAAGACATTCTGCGGGTCCGGCAGCAGTCCAGGGCCTGGTGCTGGTGCATGTGCTTGGGTCTGGCTCTCATTCTGTCTGGAGTCGTAGTGGGTGGAGCCTATCTGTATAGGCGTTACTTCATCGAGGTAAGATATGCTCCTGTCACATTAAATTTTTTTACATTTCGAGCTTCTGATTAATTTAAACAATATCTTGATAAATATTTTAAGATTAGAAATGTTTGTCATGGAAACAAGTTTCCCTGTACAAAAAAATTCTTACTTTTATGTCCACAGCGAATGACAGACACGTTCTTAGCTAACCATGCATCCAAAAAAAATGTGTAATACATTGTAGAATAAAAGTCTTTGTAATAGCACCAAGTAGGGGGTTGGGGTGAGAACACACCTCTGTGGAATGCCTGTGCTCATCTGAATAATTCCTATGGTTCTGCAGTCTGCCAGTAACAGAGTGTCGGGTTAGTTTGAATGAGAGCTTGAAATATCCTGTTTTTCAGGAGGAGGGTATGTACTTTTGCGGGTTGAACTACCATGAGGACCACTACAAGATGCAGGACAATCAGGAGGAAGCCAACATGGAACTAGCAGCTGCATTCAAGAGAATTGAGGAGCGAGTCAGAGTCCTGGAGGACGAGGGTGTTGAGCTCATCAACGTCCCTGTGCCCAAATTCAGCGACAGTGACCCTGCGGACATCGTTCATGACTTCAACAGAGTTAGTAGGCTTATTTCAGATTTTAACTAACTTTAGAAACTAGAGTATTTAGATTGTAGTATTATTATAGAATTCAAACAATATCATAGTGGACATAAAAGTTCCATAAATTCTCGTCTTTTTGAAGGCTAAATGAAAGCAAATATTAGAAACGGGTTAACACATTTCTGGAAAAGGTGAAAATTATGGATAGTTTTGCTGTTGTTGCTATTTTAAATAATTGATCTAGTATTTTTTTTTATTTTACCGTGTTTTAACTAATTCTGTCATGAGTCACAATAACCCAATATGTAGAAACAGAAGAAAATGTGCATTTCGGGATGGCTTAGTCATAGTTTTCTGATGCAAAATGAAAATAATTATTAAATGTATTTATTTTGCCATTTATAATTTTACAAGATGAATGACAGGATTGTAACTAAGTAACTGATTACTTAATTAATGTAGTTTGTCTCAGAACTTACTGGTCCACCATCAAGCATGTAATTATTTGACAAATGGAGTCCTACCTTATAGGCTTTTGTATAGATAAATTCTCACAATGTAAGAATAGGGGTCAGAATCACAGAAAAGAATTATTCTATCAAATTTCACAAGATGTGATTGCTTTCCTTGATTTGACTTTGTTCGGATTTTCATTAGAAATTGACTGCTTATCTGGATCTGCGCCTGAACAAATGCTATGTCATTCCTCTCAACACCTCCGTCGTCATGCCACCCAAAGGTCTCCGTGAGCTTCTGGTCAATATCAAGGTAGGTTGATTAATTTTCCTCAAAGTAGCCTTCATGTAGAGCTGTTTAACAATACTTTTAAACTCATAGATTCATGGTTGCTACTTATTGTTCTGTTGTTAATTTACAGAAGATTGAAGATTTTTAAAATATATATGGTTGGTTCTAAATAAAAGTTAACATAATAGCTGACCAAAAATACCTTCATTTCTTTTTTTTTTTTTTTTTTTTGTTGCTTTACTTAGATCTGTTTTAACTGAAGGCTCCAATTATTGTCATACAAAATTTCAGTTCCTAAAACATCCGTAATGCATCGAGGGCATGTGTTTGAGCTGTGTGATGATCATGTTTCAGGCTGGCACATACCTGCCCCAGTCGTACCTGGTGCGGGAAGAGATGATGGTGACTGATAAGGTGGAGCATGTGGATCAGCTGGGATACTTCATCTATGGCCTCTGCAGAGGGAGAGACACCTATAAACTGGAGCGCAGAGAGGCCATCTTTGGTAATCACAAACTTCTCTTATTAGAGAGTTGCCAAGAATTCCATTGTTTTCATCAGGATTATGCAGGGTCTTAAAAAGTCTAATATTTAAAAGCCCAAATAGTTAAATTAAATTTTTTAGGTCTTTAATACTTGTTCACGGGTATTATTTTTCTGATGTCCAAGTAAAGTTGTCCAAGTGATGTTGCCAGACATTGATAAAATGTGCATAATTGCTCAAAAACATAGTCATAGTTGGGGTTGCCAGAGTTTGAGGAAAATTTTCATAAATTCCCAAAAACATAAGTGTAACTTTTAGCAGTGAGAGAAACTCATACACTGTAAATCGTGATGGTCAGGGTTGGCAGAGTTTATTAAACGCTCATGAGTACTCATAAAAAAATGCTTAAAATTTTAGAAGTGATTGTTAGGGTTGCCAGATATTGACACGAGTCATAAAGGTTACAACATGTAAAAGTTTTAGGAAGGGTTGCCAGAGTTTGAGAAAATGCTCATAAACGCTCAACTTTGTAAACGGTGTGTTTAGGGTTCCTAGAGTTTGAGGAAACCTTCGCAAAAACACAAGTTGTGGTTGGCGTTCTCCAAAGGGAGCCTCCATCTCCCATATTTAACCTAAAATAAAAAATTCTAAGCACATCTAATATATTTATAACTTTCGGCGTGATCCCTCTAGATTTGAACAGTGTTTCTTATTGTTAATTAATTGAATGTGTTGTACAATATAAAGTGCTGTTTTTAACGTTAAAGTTACAATAGACTCCAATGTTAGGGTTAGCAATAACACACTGCAAATCACAGGAGAATAAAACAGAAGAAATAAAGGTCCCTCTCTGAATTCCCTTCGCTTGGGCGCTCTGACACACAGATGTTTTTGGCAACCGCCTAAGTTTTAGTCTTGACATTCATTTTGGTCATTTAAAAATTTGATAGTTTGTCATTGTAAATTATGTAGTTGATTCAAAATGACTTTTAATAAGTTAATTTACCTTTTTAAATGTTAGTAATTAATTTTTTTCATGTTAAATATTTCAAATCAGCAGGGCTTGCAGCAGCACTGGTTGAAAGCAAAAGTTGCCTTAGCAACTGTTAATGTTTATATGTTTCAGCAAAGTTAAGTAAACATATAAAAAAAATCTATAGCCTACATGAATATTTAATATAGTTATGTGTATAGAGTTGCACAATTAATCATTAAAAGATCACGATTTCGACTAGACCTCTTCCGATCATTTCACTGCTAGTAAATCTGAACATTAAATTAGAGGGACGAAAGATTTTGGAATGAATGATATGTTGACCTTCGAGGCCTGAGATCTCAACGTTGATGAGAAAAAGTTTTAAGCATAGGGTTAACTGCTTTTCTGTTACAGGCATGCAGAAACGTGAGGCTCTCAACTGCCACAAGATTCTCCACTTTGAGAACAAGTTTGTGTTGGAGACTCTGATCTGTGAGCCGTAAGGGGCGGCCCGGTAGCCACACCGCTTCCATTCAGACCCTTCCTCTTCATTCATTAAACCTTTTCCTGTTTCTCAAGCGTGTGAGTGTGTGTGCTGCTCTTGGATTAGCTTCTCTGTATAGCAACAATCATGAGGATCCAGAGAGCGTTTGTGAATGAACGTAAAAGAGCAATATTCAGTTTAAAAGTAGTTGTGTTTAGAAATATTTGGACCAGTTTATCTGTCTTAGTTAACATTGCAGGGTTTTTTTTATGTTGGTTTCTGCTATGCGAGGAGTTCTATGTCTTCAACAGGGTGTGTGTAACTCAAATAACTAGTATCAAATCAACCACAGAAGAGGGAAGAGATTTAATCTGTTAACAGATGCACAAAATTTGTAGCGTGCATTTAAAGCTGTGACCTCCCGTAAACTCCAGATTATATACGGTGAATATATTTGGCTAGAAATGTGGACAAACTGCAGTTGATTTCTTTTTATGCTCATTTCACTTCTGTCTCGATTCTGTTAAATGACAGTCTTCTCTGCTGTAAGTTAATACACTGATACACTTTGTACAATAGTATGGACGTAAATAAAGCTTTACAGTTAAATTCTAACTAATATCAATCACAGTTTTACTAGTCAAATATGCAGACTGCTTTAAATGTGGATGATGTTCACTGATAGGAGCGCTGGGAGTGTGGAGCGATGGAAGGAATGATTTCTGTAGAGAGATTTCCTGTTCTGCAGCTAAACATATGATGAAATTATTTCTACTTTGCACAAAACCCAAAAGGTTTTAATGTTACATATTGATACTAATAAAAAAATTGACCTCTATTTTGGCTCATTGTCTTTCCTGCTGTTGACGTATCTGTTAAAGTAAGAATGCTTCTGGTTGAGTTGTTCATGTAACCTGTTGCATTTGTGATCTGTCTTTGGTAAATTGTAATTTAGTCAATCCAAACTTGAAATGTACATTTTAGTGTGGATTGAAACAGTTTTAAAACATATTGCTTCTGTTTTTCGTTAGGTTTGTTTATTAAAACATATCAAGTACATTAAAAGTAATAGTAAAAAAACTACCAATCTGTTCTAAATGAAACCCTGATTGTAGAAACTAAATGAATACTTCTTTGAACATAATTCTTCATAAACTAATTACAAATGTTTTTAATTGCATTAGTTGTATAACTGTTTTAACTAAGTATTAATAAAGAATAGTGCAAACGAAAAATATATATTAACTAAATTAAATAAGTTATCTCTATTAATATTTTTGCCCGTAAACTCTGCTATGATAAACAATATAGCGTTTTAACCACAAGATGGCACTATTTCAAGCTCAGACTGACTTCAGAATGAGCAGGTTGTCTTTCAACTTTGGAACTGGAAAAAACACGTTTTTAACTTTGCCTCCATTCGGTTAGTTAATTCATATTTGTTAAAGATATATTAAAATGTAAACTTGTAGCCAATCAGTTGTCTCTGTGGACGCATTACTGGCTACACCCACAGAGTACACTGTATCAAGAAGTATTATTTAATAGAAAAGTAAAAATCTCACTATTTTTGTTGTTTTTAAGTATTTTAAGAGAGTCTTTGTGATGTTATTTTAATTTAAATATTGCAAAGGCTGGTTGTAATTCGTAAAGTTTTCTCACAATCAGAATCTATTAAATAATTTAATAGATAGATTTCTAGATTTCTGAACAACCATTTGTGTGTTGTGCAAATAAATGGCTTAAGAAGTAGATTAGATTAATTTCCTTCACATTAAATGGTACAGGAAATAATAGAAGTGTAGAAACAGGTCAGACATATCATGTTTATTCTCCATCAGCAGGAAAACCACAGAAATTATAAACATGCAAGACTCAGTTCACACACTCTGGCCAGAACTTTCGATGAAAATAAAGATTTGCACACAGACAAGCAAGTCAGTCACCATACACGCCCTCACACACGTCCACGTAGACATCAAAGTACTCAATAGAAAAACATCTCTGTGCATTAGTATGGTTTCTCCACATTATCTGCATGTGGCTTTGAGAATATTGAACATTTGGGCTGGTTCGTTATTTTTTTCACTACCTCATTTACCAAAATCTTCACATTTAGTACAAGCATTTTAATCTTTGTGCTTTAAAAATCTCAACTGTGCCTTTGTTATTGCAGATAGATGCGCTTTACGGGTCTCTACACCACCACAATAGAATTTCTAAAATAAAAATAGAACATACATATTGAATAGTCTATAAGTCCACATTTGGTCAAAAGGATGAAGTTTAAAGTCATCACAATACACACTTTCTTCCTGAAGAACACCATGCTGGGGTGCTTGAGAATCATGATGAGCTCTCGCGTCCAAAAATACGATGAACATTTCTTTATGGCACAAACTTCCTGAACTTTAGAATAGTGTTTTTTTCCTCTTTTTATCATACACATAAACAATATACATACTTGCAAATAGTTCAATGTAAAGGAATGATGAAAAATAAGTCATATAAGGTCCTGCTATGATCCCAAACGCCTCGGAAATCCTTTGGTATGATGTCCTCAGACTGCACTCGTAACAGCTGTAAAGAGAAACTGCTCAAAACACCAAAAAAAAAAAAAAGAAAAGAAAAGAAACAACTAAGTAAGCCCACCAAAATGAATACATCTCTACAACCTGGCACCCAGTAGGATCACTGCTCTGGCTTTCATGGCTAGAGCTTGTCTACCATTGGTCAGACACCAAGTGGTGAAAAGGAGATGCAAGGTAACATGCGCATCCAAGATGGCTGCCTTCAGATCTAATGATGTCATTACAAATGTTCTGGATTGTAAGCAAAGCAATCACCATCAACACAAGTCAAGCGAAAACCAACACTTTTCTGATACATGATTCAAAGAGCTTGAAACAAAAGATGAAAAAAATGTCCCTAATGTTTGTATCTTACACATCTCAACAGTTTGTTTGCCTGCTAAAACCGTCCCCATCTTATTGAGCAGGTATGTCCTCATTCTGTTTGTTTGCCTGTGCAGGACTGTGTGTGTTGCGGGTTTCCACTGAACGAGGAAGATGAAGGATCAATCAGCGTAGTGCATGATGGATTCCACGTAGTTCCCGGGGAAGAGGCCGGTGGTGCCGCTCATGACTCCCTCATACCAGCCATCATCATTCTTCTTAATAACATAGATGATCGCCCCCTCCTGGAAGGACAGCTCATCTTCTTTATCACGCGTATAGTCATAGATTGCCACCACTGAAGAAAAAACAAAAACAAAATCTGTTTAATCTATGATCAGATGTTCTGGGGTTTCTCTACAAGATGTTAATGGTCTCAAATTAGTGCCGCCAGACAATGAATTTATTATTATAATAATTACATGGTTCTTAAAAAATTCATAGTGATTATTCTCAATTAATCAAAATGTATTTAAATGTTGCCCATTGGCGAGTGGAATTCATAATTTAGACGTTCAATGCAAATTAATGGAGGGAAAACAGATCAAAATCGATGGGTATTTCTCATAGAAATGTTTTGTTTTAAAATTAACGTATCAGAATGATCTAAATAACTCTTTCAAGGAAGCCAGCTTCAGAACAAAAAAAAAGATTAAAAGTTATTGTCAATATTGTTCCTGAACTTCAGAAGACCGAATCTGAACAGAGTTATACATTCTCAGAAGAGCATTTGGTCTAATAATTCATCAGGGGAAACTATATTTATGTAACAGACTATTTTTAAATTGGGGTGTGCAGAGAAAATGTAATACATATTCAGGTTACACAATAGGGGAAATATTGTGGGCCTTGGGATTTTTCAGAGTAACCAGGTGGGCAATTACATCAACATTGTGTACTTGAATTGTCAAAATGAAAGCATACATTTTGAAGAATTTACATTTAAAAAAAATGTGAGAATATAGTGAATTTTCAGGTTGAATGCTAATGTGAATTTTAAAATAATTCAATTTCAATTCTCTGTATGTGCTGAACATAAGGCAAAATTGATGAAGCTTACTTAAAAATGTTGTTTGCAATTTAATTGTTTAATTCAATACAATTCTATATTTCAAGGTATGGGTGGCAACACATGGTAACTGGCCTCTAAAATGTTTGCCTAGCTTTGCCTAATGGCAAGTACCACCCTGGTCATAGCTGGAGTTTAAATGCATCTTTACATTAATATGAAATAAACAAAGTACTGAAATTAAGTCATTAACTGTCCATCTTCACAAAAATCTTGTCTTTAGTTTTTGCTTTATGTGTTAATATGTGTCATGCCATCTTTGTTGGCAAACTGACTGGTCGAACAAAAACATTTTTAACTGAACCTCCAACATGAATACATCAATTCAACCAACAAATTACTAGAGACATATCTCAGCTTGCCGACAAACATGGTGACACCTCAGGAAACACCTGCAAGTTGTGATGACATGAGAATGTTCATCGCTGCCAAATATTCTGTGAAGATGAAACTGTAACCAAACCTCACTGTTTATACAAACCCTCCAGAAAACGAAAAGATTACAGTACTAATCACAGAATCTTTGATGAGGACCTTTCTCCATGTAGCTGCGCGGGGCCCATGGCGGGTCCTCCTCAGCGTATGGGTCGCTGTATTCCACCACAGCTGACTCCTCGTCCTCTTCCTCTACCTCCTCATCCTCGTAGTCCTCTGGAGGAGGCGGCGGTGGTGTGGGCTCCTCAAAAGCCAGCTCTTCTATAGGCGGCGGGGGCGGTGGAGCATCCGAGACTGAACACACACAACAAGAATCTCAATCTGTGCGGAGGAGTTCAGGAGAAACATGCATTAGTCGAGGAATGAAGGAAAAGAACATTTAGTGAGGGTAGAGTAACCTTGACACATCTTCTGTAAGATCATTTTGGCTTTCAAGAATAAACTGGAAGACTACGAACATGCTGTAAATATACAAGGTAGAAGTAACACTTCACTTTTATGCTTTGCACCTTCCAGTTTATTAAGTTGAGGTTTACTGAATCCAATTCAGAGATTGATGTTAAAGTGATTCGGTTCCCAAAAAAAACATGTGTTGTCTTTTAAACATTTCCTTCTAAAAATTATGTTTTTAAAATTCAAGAACACAACTTTGCATGAGTCAGCAGCTAAAGACTGGAGCTACAGATATTACCTGACTAAAGCACGACAAGGATTTCATACATTTAAAAATCTCTGGTTTAAAAATAAAGGGCAACAAAAATCCTAATCTCAGCTTGCCGACTCCATTTAACAATTTGTGGGAAGTTTTAATACATATTCATTCAATTTTGATCATGCCACATGACATTAATGACGAAAAGTAAGTAGAAACAATAGCTCTAAAGGTCCCTAAAGGGCAAAATTAAAATCAATTGATGATGTTCAGAGTTTATTGAGACAACAAATTATGATAGTTTTGTCACCTAAATATTTGAAATGAATGAAAGTCTACGAATTGGCATGGTATTTACATGTATGTATTTAACAAACTTAATTTAGGTGAATTACAAAAGCAGGAGGAGGGGGGAAAAGCAATTTATTTCACTCTAGATGTTCGGTTACAGTTTGTCCCATGTAACCAGGTTGACTCGGGGGATCTCTTCGTCCATCATCAGGGTCTCTGCAGGTTTCATAAGTTCAAATGTAAAACTTTTTAAGACCACGGAGAATTAGATTAAAGACCTATACATCATAACATCAAAAAACTATCTTTCTATGCATAATAAACAGCATGCTTCAAAGACATTGTTTGAAACGCTAACCATCACTTATGTCTTTGAGCATATACGAAAGGCGTTCTCAAACTAAGTAACACTACGTAAGATGGTCATAATAGGTGCCCTTTAATGCAGGTAATAGACATTTAATTTCTAAGTAAATATGCTAGAAAAATGTATTTAGTAGTTTGGAAGAACTTTTTAATTATTTAAAACTGAAAAATATCATTTTTTTTCTGTACCCTTTCATTTAATGCAAGCACATGACATCTTTGCTTTCTTCAAAGAATTCATCAAACTAAAATTTGCAGCTAAATTATCCAACATTTTGTATCTTTACGGAATTTATGAAATAGTTGACATGATTCAAAATTATTTTCATGAAGTGCTCCAAACATTGCAGTATGCAAATAGTCTTTCAGCCTGAGCAGTTATAACCAAATACAAGACAATAATTTTTACTAATATTAAACAACAAGACAAGCCAGACAGCTCCGATTATAATCTGGAAAAAAACCCCGCTTGGTGGCAGGCATCAAAAAGTACAATTGTTGCTAATCACGTAAATTTAGTATGCAGTTGTATAGAACATTAATGATTGAAGTTAATGAATCGAAGGATGATACAGGAACTGTCAGACTTGTGAACAAACATTACTACAGTGTTTTATTACCAATAGACACAGATTGACACTTACCGTGTCTAGTTTGCATCTAGTTTAAACACATACTCGGAAAGAAATCTAGCAGATTACTGGTGGATCAAATCAGATCTTCAAAAGACAAGCATCAGATCTGAGGGGCACACAAACATGCAGATCTAGAAGAGCATGCAGCAATCAGAATCTACAACAAACAAACTTACTGGTCTCCTGAACCCGAGCCACAAAGCCCATGAGTGGTAGCTGAGGGGTGATCTGGAGAATGGAAGGGGGTGGAGGGGCCATTGGGACTATACACCCCAAAAAAACAGAGATAGTGGGAGTGAAGAGAGAAAGCAAACCAATTGGGAGATTGAGAAATCAGAAGATAGAGGGGAAGTTCAAATGTGTAAAAGAAGAGAAAGAAAGATCAGATCAAGCAATACAAACAAAGATAATACCAGCTAAGCTCTTCTAAAGACTGTCAAAATCATTTTCAGTTGAAGTGTGGTTGTGAACAGATATTACAGAAGTTAAGTATTTAGTATTTTGAAGAGACCAACAATCTGAGGTAATTCAAGGTATTTTTAACAATAAATAAAATTAGCAATAAAGATGTACACATACTTCACTAATAAAGAGTTAATTTAACAATATTAACAGATTAATGAGATTTTGAAAAATCCTCTTTATTCCTTTGAAAATTTTGTTAAGTTTGTGTTCTTTAAATGGAATCAGAGCTCTGATATAAACAATTCTGCAATTTAAAAATACTTCTAAAATTTAAATTTAGACAGAAGAACTGTGTCTGTGAAGAAATTTGTCATAGAAGTCAATTGAGCAGCATCTGCTCTCTCATTACATAATAATATCAGTCTGTACCTTGGTTTTGGTTGTAGTGTGGCCCTCCATTGAGCTGGTTTTGGATATTATTTGGATTTGTCATTGGAGGCATGTTGTTGGGCTGTCCAGTAACCGATGAAGGCCGACGATAGGGCAGAGAACCTCCCACTGAGGGTGAGGGGTGCCGCGTCATTGGTCGGTTCATACTGTAAAAGTGAGGTCCATTGCCTGGAAGAGAGAGATAGAAACACTTACTCTCTACTCGGTCAGTATAACAGTGTAAACAGTGTAGATAAAAGACCCACTCTGCGCTAACTGGTGTATGAAATGAATGGAGTTAACAACCTTTGCCCAAACTCTAGTGAACTAACTGTTTTTGACTTCTCTTTTATTCAATTTATTTTTTTTATTGGATTCACAGTTTAACCACTGTTTAACCAATTGAATTACACTTTAAAAGTAGTCATATTATCCAAACTCTTGTCTACTAGGTTCTGTTTCACATTAAATGGACACTGGGAGCTCAGAACGGTATATTCTAAAAGACGTTTCACACACCATCCAATTAGATTAACTCGTCTCTATGTAGGTCAACACCTGCAACACAGCCTACAGTGAAACTCTCCATTTAACTTTACTTCATTTATAACATCAGTTATTGCTTTTTCTGCATTGAAGGTGGAGTGGTTTAAGCACGGTCATGATAGCAAAGAGTTTTTGATCAATACAACATTCAGATATGTATAATAATTCTGTACTGCTAATATGTTACATGAACAAGAGTAGCCCTGCATTTATTTTAAAGGCTTTTACAAAGTTATAGCAGAGCCCCTTTAAAAATGCATTAATTAAATTTCAAGAACCTTCATTCAAGTCTGTCTCCATGAACAAAGTTAAAAATAGCTTTGATCAATTTTTAAATGGTTGTTCGTTCACTTGATTAATTGGAAAGGATTCATGGTTAATGCATAACAGACTTTATTCATGAATTAAAAAAACATTAAAGTCATGCCGTTCAGTTTGGAAAATAAATCAAGTAAAATATGTTCTTATAGTTACATTTTATGTCATGTTATAAAATAAAACTCTGAAAGTTTGACTTGTAAACTAATTGCAAAGGCCGAGGAATTGCTTTTGAGGAATACCCTTTTTTTGTTAAAAATAAAATCTTCCAACAAAGTTTTGACTTCATGGCAGTTTTCCCATTGACTGCATATAATGGACATGGTGTAATTTGTTTGTCAGTTTTTAACAGAAAGCAAATGAGGCTCGAAATTTGGGTCAATCAGCCACTTTCTAAATGGCAAAGCATCACTACCAGAGAGTGAACAACTGGCAAAAGATGCACTTTTTATTATGACAAAAATGAAACCTCAGTGCTGGTGAATGTTACTTACAAAAAGTAACAAATTACAACAACAACAAAAATCACTACCCTCACAGGTGTCATGAAGATCAATTCAAGCAATCTGCATTGAAAAACCTAACGGATGAAAACATATTTTTATCTATAGACTTTTTTATCATTGTTGTTAATGGGAACCTACACTCTTCTGGAGTCAGCCTCAAGTGGTCAGGCAATGAAATGCAATTCAGAAAACGTCCTATTGTGCATTGACAGAGAAAGCTGCAGGTTGCCCCTTGTCTTTGGCACCAAGTGAAGGTTAACCATTGTGCATGGAATATGCTATTGCTCAGAAAGTTTGTGTTCAAATTCAAACTACTCTTTTCACTTCACCAAAACAAGTCTAAACCTCTGATTTGGAAGTTGTGTGGTTGAGCATACAATCAATCTAACTATAAATTATCTGGAGAAAAAAATTAACATTAAAGCTTGAGCTAGGTGATGACGATAATTATCTTTATTTTTCTTTACACGATAACAGAGAGGTCAATAAAAAGTTTGATAGCTGTGAGCAGCGCTTTCATGTCTTATGTGCAGAAATGCTTTCTCTAAGTCAGTGTGAGTCTTATAACTTACTGCATTTGTCCTTAGATGGAAAATGCCATACTTTTATCCTAGTTTGCCACAAATAAAGCTATTTTTCTTCAGCCTATCATCTACTTGTGTCTACACTGAAAACACCTTCTTTTGATGTATTGACATGACTTAATTTTCTGGAAGACATTCAGAAACTCCTTTTTCTGATTGGTTAAGCATGTTGACTGGCATTTTTATTAGCCTACTGAGACACACACTCATGCAAAGAAGAAACTAGAGCTTAGCCCCATGGCATCCATTAATTAGATGCCCAATTTTAGTTTTTGCGCAACTTTACAACAGCCCATTCTATTGAGTATTTAGTATTACCGTTCTTGCACATTAAAAAGATGCAGAAAACAAAACATCAAGGGAAGATTTACAGCTAAACAAAGGATGAAAGTTGTCTGCAAGTCAAATAAGGGAACGTAGATTAAAGTTTCAGAAGTCAGCTCACTAGTTTTGGTAAAAAGCATATTGCTCGATGGACATTCAGGCCTATTTGATGAAAATAGATATGCAATGAAGAGCAGAAAATATTCTCCAACGACCAAAAGAAGCAGATGTAGAGATGGTCACATGACAACTTTAAATGCTTTCTGGGATAACTGGAGGACAGACGTACTTCAAGCCCATGCAGGAAGGGATGAGCCTTGGCATACCGAAGAGGAATAAAACATGGAAGAAAGTGGAAACGGGGTAAGGGGACTCACCTTGTGCAGGGGTGCTAGTTGCAGCGGCAGGGTTGGTGTTGGTGCTAACAGGGTGGTTGGGGGGAAGCTGTGGGGGTGGTGGAATCTCTGGAGGGCCCTCTGCTGGCAAGGCAGGGGTCGGGGTAGGTGGAGCTGGCTCGGGGGTGGGGGGTGGTGGGGGCACAGGAGGTGCAGGGATTGTGATGGTTGGAGGGGGTTTGGGAGGATTGGGGGGAGCAGGTGCTGTCCCTGCAGCCCCACATGCCACACAGTGACAGAGAGAAAAAGGGAAGAAACAAAAGGAAGGAGCAGTGTCACAGGGAGGAGGAAAGGTACGAAGAGTCAAAGAGAGGAAGTGAACAGAAGTCATCAGAGCAGGAAGACAGGACAGGAAGTCATTTCAATGCAGCATAGGCACTTCCTTTAGATAATTACACTGAAGCTTTACTCATGAACTAGTAACTTAAAAACTAATTGTAGTGTTTAAAACAGACTTTCGAAGTTGAAAACACTCAAACGTTTGTACAATTATATTAATAAAGCATTTTTTTTGTAAAAAAAATCTTTTAAACTATGTTAGCCCTTAGCATACACATTTTTTTCTTGGTTATTTTGGTTAACATTTGAACAGGGTTTCTGCATGTTTTATAAGGTGAAATGTACAACTTTTTAGACCGTTAAATATCGAATTTAAGACCTGTCTTAATATCAAAAACACATACAACACTTGTTTTGCATAATAAACATTATACTTCAAATGCATTGTTTGAAATCCTAACCATCACCTTTATTTGAGTATGTACATGTACGCAGGCTTTCTCAATATACGACAACCCTAAAAATAATTGTAACATTTTTTTTTTACTTTTATGTTTTTGGGCATTTATACACGTCTTCTCGGTATCTGACAACCCTTGTATTCTCTTTTACACATTTTAACATTTATGAGTCTTATAAAAGTCAGGGTTGCCAGATATTTACATGTTTTAGGGCATTTATGCACATTTTCTCAGACTATGGCACCCCTAATCAACATTTACTTTTTTGTAGCATTTTGAAGCATTTTCTCAATCTGTCACAACCTCAAAAACAAAAACACACAACAAATGAGCTTTACATAGACTTCAGAAAAATGAGACATGCTGTAAAATGCTTTAAGACACAGAAGAATGAATTTAAGACTTTTAAAATTTTGCTATTTTAAGACTTTTTAAGACCCAGAAACATAACTAAAGGAATTTATAACTGATAATATCAAACAGATGTCATATCCTTCTAGTTCAGTCAGAAAAAAAGCTTAATCAAATAGTTAAAGTCTCACCAGGAAAGGCGGAGGGTGGGGCAGGGGTTGGCACAGCTATGGGCACGCCCACACTTCCACTGCCACTGTTCTCTCTGCTGCTGCTACGACTGCTGGGATGACTTCCACCACTGCTGCCACTGCTGACACACAAAGAACATAAAGCTAAAAGTGACTGATACAATTATACTTTTCAAATGGCTTTAAACATCAGGAGACCGGGACAACTTTCAACCATAACTTCTTGTGGAGTTATGAAATGGCCATTAAAGATAACTAGCTGACTTTCTAATTTTAGTTGAACAGTAAGTCATTTTTTAATAAAGTTTGTATGACTCAAGCAACTTCAGTCATGTGAACAAAAGAACCAATCACAGCTATTTTATGCAGTATGTTAAAATTCAGAAACGAAATGGCTGCTTCATTGAAAATTTTTTATGCTATTTGTCATTTAAAGTGCGTGTACAGACTTTTACCCTACTTATCTAAACTTAAAAAGTTACAAAGACCATATTTAAGTAATCAAGTTCCAGATAATTGTAAAATTATTTAAAATAAATATCTAGATTAAAAATTACACACAGCAGAATTAACAGCATCACAACAGCAGAGAGACAAGTGTACCACCTTTAAACCATTGAGTTGCCTTTGAGTTATATTTATTGAATACAACATTAAAAAATGTTTTATGCAGAAAACACCATTTCTAACATTGCCTGAAAACAGCGTCAGAGAATCTGGGAAGAGGAAGAAGAGAGAGATCTGTGAGAATGTGACTGAGCTCTGTTTGACCCCAGAGTCTCAAATACTAGAGTGCTGAGAATGAAATCAACAAAGACATGAAAAGAAACCGTTGAAATTTAAATTGAAAAGGACGGTGAGTGGAAGAGGTCCTCTTTAGTTGGCTTTCCCACCCAGAAATGATCCAAGAATGAAAGAAAGAAAGCAGAGATTAAAAGAGAATGTTAGTGAAAGTGTTACTTTCCCTGAGAGTCAGACAGCCGACACCAAACAAAGACAGCACACAACAGAACAAAGACAGGAAGAACACAGGAAAGGAAGAGGATGCGGAAAAAGAGGGCAAGACAATGTGAGGGATCTTTGATTTTTCCTTTTTCAATGAGTGCGAGGGAATGAGTACCTGTAGGTGCGGGTCCTCTGATTAACGGATGCAGTTCTAGCCGGGCTCTGCAGTGGTGCTGTGGTGGTTCGTGTTGGGCTCGGCACGTAGTCATTAGGGACGACAGGTGGACGCACAGGCTCGAGCGTCCGGTAAGGGGAGTGGCGCCTGCCGAGGGGGCAGGGTTACATATTTAATGTCGCTAAGGGGAGGACCCAATCTTTACCGAAGGCACACCCCTACAACTGAATAAAGGGAGATCTTGTGCCACTTTTGGTTTATTGAACTCCACTCTGAACATCACAGCTGTAAAGTAAATCCTTTACTCATAGCAATTTCTCATTTAGATTAGCTAAAACGTCTTGAAGTTATTGGGGAAACAACCAGCGCTTTGTCATGAAAGAAAACTCAACTATAATTTGCTTTAGAGAGGCAGAGTCTAAAATCAAAGAAGCGCAGCAGATCATACCCTTATTTTAATGCAATCAAGTGTATGTTTCTAAAGGAGCCCATTGTGGCCATTGTGATGCTATGAAGACAGCAAAGGTTTCAGGGTCACAAACATACAGTACAAGTAGCCAGCACAGGAGGACCACAGTTAAGGTTTAACAGTAACAAACATCAGCTGTCAAAACACAATGACATAAAAAGATAAAAACACATCACAAACACAACAGTGAGCATTTACTCTCGCCTGGAACCTGAAAAAAATTTCACAAACGCTGAAGCTCACACATCCACAGAGGGCTTCAGGGGAAAAATCAGTCACTGAACAGAAAAAAAGGCATTTGCGACAATGCAATCAATCCCAGATGTGTCTGAACACAGCTGTCAGGAATACAGATTAGATAAGAGATTGGGAGAAACAGATTAAGAATAGTCTTCTTTCAAGGAGCATGTGCAAAACAAAACAAATCTAATAGTTTAAGGGGACCACCCAGTTTTGACATATACACCCCTATGCATTCTTGCTCTATGGTTCTGGATAGAAATGTGAGATGAAATTCAGTAGGGGAATCATCAACTCCTCAGAGTCAAAGGCTGCGTTCAGACTGCAGCCTAAAATTAAAAACTATTTGCCTATATGTGACCTGTATTTGATATTTTAATGACAGCAGAACAGTATTAAACAGCTCAATTCAGATTTTTTTTTTTTCAAATTCGACACTGGTTGCTTTCATATGTGGTTCCAAATCTGATACATTACAATGCAACCTGAACAGCCAAGTCGTATTTATCTGACTTTTACATCATTGTATGGAGACAGATGTCACAATTCTGGCCGGGGACAGGAAGTTTAAAATCAATCATGGCTGAGGATGGCGCTGAAAGCAGGAAAGTCAGTGGAAGGAAAGTTAATTAATAGAAATAATAACTATTTTTCTCTTCTTGATTTGATTTGATTGATATGATGGCGGCTTCAATCAAACTTAAATTAAAGCAAGCCGCATAATAGCCTTGAATCGCATTCTCGTCCATGTCTACTTTAGTTTTGATCAAATTAATTTTATGCGCATGCACACCTTACAACTGTTGGATTGCATTCATACACGCATATTGTGTGTAATATTAATGAGCACACAAATAAAAACAGATTTCATATGAAAAAGATCTAAATTGAGCATTAGGACCTACAGTCTGAACGACCTACAGCTTTTTTGCAACAATTTCACTTATTCATTAATATTTACCTAAAAAACATCTTATACACGTTTGGTATCATTCTTTTCAGCACAATCTCAGTTGAGTAACTACATACCTATTTTATTATGAAAATGTCATGGTCTGTATATAAAATGCATAATACTCATATTTTTGCTTGCATATATTTTGGCTGTAAATCTCACAAAAAATGCTACCAAATTTATGTGTAAAGACGTTTAAAATTGCGCTTTTTTTAACAACCTGGTAGTACATAACTATTTCCATAAAAATGCAACAAAGATTGTTTGTGCTTCTTCTCCCCTGCTGTTTTAGCAGTTAATCTCGTACACTTCCCAGCTAGGGTTCCAGAGCTAGCAGGGAAAAACACAGAAAGTTATTTACTTCAGCCTTCAGTGTAAAACATTTTAGAGTCTTCAGAGATTCTTCTGTTGGTGCTCTGGCTCTGGAGGTGGAGTTTATAAACAGCAGAGATTGACTATTGCTCATGGGGTCTTTCCCAGGCTTGTAAAATATCGCTCTTATGCTTTTCCCCATTAAAGCATTACTGGAATTGAAAACATTCGAATGGACTAACTTACCCCAAAGTTCCTTTTCCGGGGCCGGGAGGACTAGGTGGTTTCTGGGTTGGGGCAGTGGTGTGTGGAGTTGTACCCGCTTTCATGTTCTGGGCATTTACCTGTGCAGCAAATGTGAAATATGATTCATGTTTAAATGTTCAAACTCAGACAATACACACCATGTACAGAAAGCAACCCAGAGAGAGCCCGACTAATTGCTTACCTTGAACCTTAGTAACCACTACATGCGGAATCGAGCGCAATAGGAGGCGAGGAGAGAAAAGACACAAACTGTTAGTGCGGAGAGGAAAAGTGAAAATCACCCACATGCAAACACAGACAAAGAAACCAGTTAAACACCACATTGTATATGATGTAAATGTTTTTTGGTTTCATTTTAGGATGGGTGCTCTGTTAGTACGCTGGTGATTTTGAATAAGGCTCCATGCAAAGACACACATTCAAAGACAGCATGCAATATCTAATGTGTTTAATGTTATGAGTGGCCTTTATATTTAGTTTTCATTTTATAAAATATTGACCCAAAAAATATTGAATAGTTATTATCAGGGGTATACAATAAAAACAATGCTTATTTTATATACAGTCCTAATAATGTTAATAAAATGACAATGGTAAATAAACTAAATGTCACAAAACACATAAAAACAGACCTACATCTGCTGACAATAAGTTAAAATGCAGCAGTCAATTAAGATATGTTTTCCTTCATAGCCTGTATAACACTTTAGAGTTGATATGTGTCCTAGTTAGCCCCTTATACAAAAATTAACTGTGAGGTCAGCTGAAAGTATGTTGCTTTAAACTATACAAGTTTACTGATTCCAAATTGAGTTATTGTATAATTTACATTGGCCACTAAATTAATTAAAAAACAAATCTTTTCACTGTCAAATAAAAAATCTTTATGAAATGTAAACAAATAAAGCATTTGTGGAGCTCCAGGAAGAGAAGGCAACTCTGGTCTTTGAAATTATCATCGTAAAATATTACTGTGGCATAATTACAATTAATTAATCTCTACCTTTTAGTTCCACCTTTTCCTCACACATTACAATGTCACATTTTCACATGAAAACCGCATATACTTATAACCAACAAATGTTGACAAATAAGTCGCAATAATTCAACATCTAGTGTGCTCAATGTCACCTAATTTCCGACTCATCAAACAAAGATTTGATAAAAGAAAACTGAAAATTTTCCAACAGAGCTATACGTGCTAAATGTGTGAATGAATAAAACGTACAGAGCTAGTTTTGTCATTCTATTGTAACCTTAAGGTCATATTCAATAATTAAAACATAATTCCCTTCTTGAAATGTCAAAGTGTTTCTATAAGAACAAATATAAAAAATGTTCAAACTATTTTTAGGATGTGTGGTAAGATTTTAAAATTTGAATTCGATTAGTAGACATTACAGTAGTAGCCATTTATTTACAATTATCACAGTAAAACATTAAACAGTGTTGAAAAAAAACTATTAATGTGTTATGACATTTTAACTAAAGGAATCATTTGATTGCCTCAAGTAGGAATGGGCCGAAATTATACTGCAACAGTACGGTAACTTCCCAAAAAAACATGCCATGACTGCATTTGCATTTGAGCTTACGTAAAATGTGGTATTTCAAATTTCCATACCTTTACCCCATGGCCTACATCATCCAGCAGACTGTAGTCAATGGGCTTGCGGATGTAGCGCACAGGCCTCTCAGGATTGGCTGGTGCAATAATCTTATGTGTTCTGGAGGTGTTCTTATTGGTGGTAAGGATGCCGATCTCTCTCCTGGCCACCTTCTCTTTGTGGATGTCCACAGTCTCATGAGGGAAAACGAAATAGATCTACTTGTTACAATCCTGTTTATCACAACATCCTTTCAAAAATGTCTATAAGTATACCTGGGAGATGTGGTTGATGGATGACTCCATACGGCGTAGCTGGGACGCCTGTATATCCAGCATCTGGAGCACATTGTTGGCAAGAGTGTTGATCAGATAGGCAACACTGGCCAAAGACTGTGTGGTGTAGCTTTTGGTTTCTTCTAGAGCTCTGTGTTTATCTGGAGACTAGATGGAGAGAAGAGGAAGAGTGAGCTAATTTCAGCACAGAAGGAATGGGAGAGGCGCAAGAGAACTGCACATTGCCTTCTGACCTAATTTCTACTCCATCATTTAAACTCCAATATTAAATGATATACATGAGAACTGATAACATACAGTGGCTGCTGGAATAAGGGCACGTAACCCACATTATTAGCATGCAGTAAAATCCATTGTGTGATCTTTTATATTACATTGACACGCTTTAATGGAGCGATGTCACAAGAGCACGACTGCATACACGGTTTGGGCCAATGCACTAGAACAGATTTTGCACTGACCAATCCAAATGAACAAAAAATGCCTTGGGTCATTGCCTCATTGGCTGCCTAAAGCCATCATTCAGTCTCTGTCAGCGTAACCATGGTGATTCTGTCACATATATGGGATGACCCACTGATGAATGGTCTGTTGAGTAGGGATAATAGAAGAGGAAAAACACACCCAAACATACTTAAAACAAATTACCTGCCATAATCTTTTAACTTATTATTAATGCAACCCCTGACGTTGTCACAAATCTTACTTGTCATCCTATTCATACAGCATGTGGTTTAATAACCTAGAATAAATTGCACCGATCATTCACTGATGAAACATGTTAGTAGTGCACGCTTGCATTTTTACACATGCCACACTGTTCATGTTAACCTTCCTCTAAATAGCACATAGTGTGCCTTAAACTATAGTTCTAAAGTGTAAACAAGAGTCATGTACTTTTATGGAACATGTTTGGTTTTTCCTTCAAATGTAATTAATTCCATTGTCACATTAATTTGACTCTAATCAATCTACAACAAATGAGTTTTAACAAGATTATTATTGTGGAAATAAGTTATAACAGTAAACAACTATTATCTGTATAAAATGTGCTATCAAGTTTTGATTATTATATCAAAAACAACCAAAGAAATCTAAAGGCTAGTCCACCCATTAACATATCACAGCCAACATTTCTTCATCACTCTGAATATTTCGTCTTTAGAGAAAAATACTGTGAATTTAGTCTCTTAAGATTGAACACAGCCTTTTCCCACCATAATAACAAAATTGTTGCATAGAGACCAAGTGCAAGACAGCCTCAAGTATGCTATATTTATCAGCAAATCATCTGCACTAAAAACAACTGGAACCAGCTTTCATCAAGAACAAACTTAAATCTTTCTCTCCACTTTGATGTGCTGGAGCCCATGACACATGACATGTATTTCTGGAGCAGTAAATGTCAAACTTTGGTTTCCTATTTCTGAAGGATCCCTAACCCTACACAGCTACTCACACAACTCAACAAGGAAGGATGAAAATACCAAGAAAACAGTCATGTTCTTCCCTGTATCCAGACAAACTTCACAGTTTCCATTCTGAATCATTTAACTGATTCTAGCCATGGAAACTAAAATAAATTTGAACTGTATCATCAAACTGTACATACACATCCACATAAAAAGAAGTAAAATCATCGTTACATAGTAGAATGGTGTTTATGTTTTGATAACAGCATATACGAAGATATTTTAAAGGTATACGTTATGTGCCACTTTGTCATGATAATTAACTTGTTTAAAACGACAGTTAAGCATAATGTTAGTGACAACTAGTTAACGCCTGGAAGCATATACATCTAAAATAACATATATCGTAGAGGAACAAACGGTTTAAAAATATGTATTATTTTGCATTACCGTTAATCAAAATTGGTCTATTAGCCTTCAGCTTTTACCGTTAACGATGAACGTTAGCAGACAAGCTAACTTCAAAAACACAGCGCTTCTTCTTCGATACTGTAAAAATCGGTCATTGTTAAAACCACTTTAATCAACGACATGTTTCGTATAATGAGCACAATGGTAATAGGTAAGGAATACAAGGCGGGGAAATTAAAATACGTTTTAGTGTGAGGAGTAGACAAGCTTCGCTTCGGCTAGCACTTTAGCCTGTTAACGTTAGCTAGTCATAGGAGGTCGCATTTCTGGTCAGCAAACTGTAATTATTGGCCTATATCACATATAACCCTAACACAATACATACTTGTGAATTGTACACAATTAAGAGTTTCCATTACCACTACTAAATAGTTATTTTAGCATTGCAACTCGAAAACACAAGCGCTCGGTCAATTCAAGATGCTTGCTTGTCATTAATCTGCACGTCTAATGATTTTGGTTAGAGTTAAGCAATGGCACCTGTATGTAGTTGCTCTCGCAGTACTCGGCTACTCTCTCTAGGTTGGCGTAGCTGTCCAGCAGTGCTCCTCGACCAGCAGGAATCTCCTCTTCCAGCAGCATCTGCAGCTCCGCCATCTTCACATGATCTTAGTGATGCATGCAGGAGGAAAACACCGCCACCATCACACTCACAGAACACACTCCCCTGCCTCTGTTCTGCCTCTCTGATGCATCATGCAGATAATCACACTGGCTCTTCCCCTTTATCTCACGTTCAACAAAAATCTGTATCTTCTTCCTCCATTCTTTGGTTTGTGATCCCATTTCTATTTAAAAGGGTTTTCGAATGCGAGAGATTGGCAGACATTTGAAGGTTTGGGCATCTATAGAAATAGCTTTGAAGTATTAGAATATTGATAAATACAATATTTTTATAACACTGGATGGGTGGCTAAACATCTGACATCGCTGAATGATTTATCTATTAAGTTCATATTTGTGTAGAGACAATTATGTAGTTGAATAAAACCCGAGTGGTGCTAAAGAATCCGTTAAATATTAGATCGTGAAACCACTCGTCCATTTTCTTTATCCACTTAATCTTGTTTAAAGCCACAGACTTCGCTGCTTTACAGGGTGTTTCTGATAAATGAATGGTTTATAAAATTATTGTCTTGACAGTCAAATTTAGTGGGTAGACAGACAGAAATAGACACAGACAGATCGAGGGATGGATAATGATGTGAATATGCACCCAGATCTCTTGAAAAGACAACACAGATGAAAGTTTGGCCAGACAAACAGATCAAATGTAACATCAATCACATGATTTATTGATAACAGTCAAATATTTAGACAGGCTGTCAAAAACAAATATATTGATTATCTCTTTAAAAGTTTTGAAGGAGGAAATGAACAGACCTCTTTAGAAAGTTTGTTTAAAGAATGAAAAGGAGATGGAACTTTTTCATTATAGTTACAGATTTGGACAGAGAGAAAAATGCATTTTATCATGAATCATTGCTGGAATGTTGTTCATCTTATTGGAAAGGAGTAAAATCCTAAAACAATGCTATATACTATGGTGTTATTAACAACAGGTGAACCTTTCTCTACAGTCTTGTAATATTCAGAATCCTTAATGGAGGATTTTTCAAGCCTCTGCAGAGTTCCTCTTGCTGACGGTGATCCAAGCGTCATCTTTGGGAGTGCTCACTAGTTCATAGCGGGCCTCAATCATCTGGCCTTCCACTCGCTGCAGTCTCAGCCTGCGCACTAGTGAGCTGAGTAGAACAGTACCAACAGTATATGCAAATCTACAACAACAAAAAACACGAGAAAAATCATGAAATTATGTGTTATTTGAATTTGTTCACAGCTTTAAAATGAAAGCATATTCTGTATTTTAGGCCAATTCTGTTCACGCATATGGGACAAAAAAAAGGAAAATTACTGAAATGTTGTACCTGAGCTCAGGGCAAGCCTGGCTTCCTGAAAAGCCCAGCAGAGAGAAGCTCCTCATCACGGACTCATCAGCGAATCTCTCGGGATTAAACCTACCAGCAAAACAAATGGGTGAAATCACTGCAAATCAATAGCCTTAAAACAAGCACCAACACAAACCTACCTGTATGGGAGCGACCATACATCTGAATCTTGTAGCACAACCCCAAGAGCATAAATAACCAGAGTCTATCCAGAGAAAGAATGAAAACTTAATCAAAACATTTTCAAATGCTTTTGTCTGATCCAAATACAATAAACGATCCATTTGATCACGCAGTCATCTTTAATGGATCCTTTTTACAACTCAAAAATAAATTTAGAAAAATTGTACCCCTTTATTTACAAAGTAGCACAAGCACACAAGACAATGGTACTAGAGTTCTAGTATAAGGACTCTTTCACACAGAGTTCCACAGATCGTTTCAGAGCATATTTGGTTACAAGAACCTTTCTGTTTAAATAAGTTTAACTGTGTTTAAATAAGGGTATAACAGATATTGTAGTACAAATCCAAAGTATGCTAAAGTTATCTGGCAGGAAATATTTAAATAGAATTCAAAGACGATGTAGGGAAAAGGTCAGATATGCGCGGGAAAAGGTCAAATGGACTGCCTGATGGACTGGAGGGGTTCTAGTGAGTTATACATGCAATGTGCATACCCAATGCATGCATGTACAACATGGACAGAGGTTAAAGCAGAAGCCTATGAACTCTTGAGTTCAGACTGCATAATACAGGGATTAAAAGATAAAGACTCAGTTTGCATTGAGAAGAGGGAAGATGCAGCACTCGTCCCAGCGCCAGAGATGCCAGCTGATGATGAATGACTTATTTTACAGAGAATTCAACATTTACAAAACTGGTGCAGCTGTGCATGGCCATGGCCACAAAACTACATTATCCTCAATACAAAACCTCCACATGGATCCAAGAAAGTGTCTTTCCGTTGACTTAACATGTAAATAATTTGCAAATAATGTAACTTCCATTCTCACTGTGTACGTAGCTTAACAGACAGCTTTAAAAGCTCAGAATGTTAAACCTGGAATCCTAATGACCCTTTAATGAGAAATCCTACTTCTTTAGGAATTATGTGCTGGTCCACTTTTCCCTCAACTTCCTGTAATCGGGCAGCCACTGGAGTCAGCTTGGCCGTACGCACGGTTTCGTTAAGAACCTGCTGGCAGTACCTGTGAAGGACAGGAAACAGGATTAATTATTCCCAGATATGGTTATATGTAGAATTGATTGAAAACAAATGCAGCACCTTTGCCATCTACTGGCCAGAATGAAAGTACATTTTTCTCCTAAAACTGACATAATTAAGACTCACCGGAGCTCGGGAATCTTCTCCAAACTCACAGGCTCCTCTCCAAGCACTTGAATAAGCTCCTGATAGAGCTTCTCTTGCACCACTTCCGAGACAGACAGGAAATGAACAGCCCAGATGCATACTAGGAAGAGAGGCCTCGTGAAATACAATAAATCAATGTGAGAATTGCATAAATAGAAAAGGGGTAGAAGTTTTTAACATTATTGAATCCTAACCCAAGCTAAAGTGCCTGCATAGATACACATTAAAAAGAACTATAAGAGTACTAAAAACAATACTAGAAATGCAGAAATTAGATGACACAGGATTGCCTGACATGCACGTTTACCTTTTTTGTAAATGTAACAAAGAAGAGACATTTTTAACTTAAAAAAGGGTTTTAGAAACCCAAACAAATAAATGGACAAAAGCATGGTCAAATTCCCACACAAAAACAACTCAAATCTGTTCTGAAAACAAGAGTTTCAATAAGAAATGTGGAAATTATAGGATTAATACAAAAGAACTTCAGGCTAAACTGTGATGAGAGCATGCAACTCACAGTTAGCTGTTATGACAGAGCCGGCTAAAGTAAAAACCATCCCATCTTCCATCACCTGAGGACATTCAAACACAACAAATCTGGTTAAAACAGCAAGATTGTTTGTAAAGACTGCTTCAGTTTGTTACAAGAATCACCTGGCGCTCGCTCAGATTGGCCTGTAGTAAATACTTAATGAAAGACAACTGACTGGATGTTGCTACAGGCCTCTCTGTCGCCACAGACTTCAACACTGTCTCCATCGCAGTTAGAGCTGAACATATCAAAAGAACATAACACTGAAAGCACACAAAAAAACAGCCTTCTCAAAAGCAGCCTCTGCTCACCGTTCTCATATTGAGCCTTTCTGCTAGAGCTCCTCTCTAGAGACCCATCCAGATATCCTTTACCGATTTCTGACCAAATCTACTCACAAGCAGAAATATAGACAGCTATTATAGATAGACAATGCCTACAATTAAAATATATTGCTTACAATTAAAAACCAGAGCCAAATATTATCAATCGCAGAAAATTGCTAGTACTGTTCCAGTATAATTTTTTCTTAAAAAACAATTTACATTTTTTTTATAAACCTCCAAAATAAATTAAAAAAAGAAGAGGAAGGAAATAAACTGACTTGGTTAGACAAGTGACAAAAAAAACCTGATTTAACAAAAAACTATTGTTTGTTCTGTTACTTTTAATCAAAATCATTTAATTAATTATAAAGCAAACTGTTTACATTATAAAACAATTGGTACTGTACCAGAGTGGTGTCAGCTGCATAGAGTGCAATAGGGAAAAATGACAGTGATTATTCTCACCTAATTCTGGGTAATGGAGGCACGATTAGTTCCAAACATTGCTAAGCTGAGTGTTGAATCCCCATTTATTTATTTGGAACCTGAGTCGTAATCTCATTGTAAAGCTGTTTAAATAAATTGGCTGTTTGATTTATCAACTGAGCGACCCGTACAGGATAGCCCAACAGTTAGAAACAGTGAGAGTTAAGTGTGTGTGCGATGAGCTTAGGAACACAATGGAATTTCACTTGGTGAAGCATGTGAAGAACTTAACTCTGTGTAATGGTAGCCAAATTGGGACTGTTATAAAGAACTTAAAATTTACAGTTACATTAAAAATGACATTTTATTAAAGTTAATACCAAAGTAGTTAAAGCCTAACAAATAATGTACGAGTGTGAAATGTATTTAATACATTTTGTTTTTGGTAAGGTTCTATGAGTGGAAATGCAGTAAAGACATTATTACTTTACTTTTCTTTAACTTTTAAAATCATTCCAGTCTTGCAAATAATGTGGATGTGTAAGGGTTTTTTTTAATTTCGTAAACAAAAAAAAATATACAACATAGATTTTTAAAAAATACACATTATTTTTAATATCTGAATTAAATTATACAAATATATTTTTCAACAATGATATCAGCACAATAATAATCTGGAACAAATATAAAAGATGATAAGTATTTCTATAGATGCGGTTTAAAGTTATTCATGTTTATTTGGCCACAAAATGCAATCACAACCTATTGTTACTTCCCCCCCAAAATCTAATGAAAAACAGTCTTTAGTCTTTTCACCACTCTTAATTCACACTACTAATGAAGATTGAAAGTTAAAGTGTAAAAATACCCAGCTTGTATCTGTACTTATTTTAATATTTCACTGAAATTACAGTGGATCCTCCCCATTGAAAATCTATGAAGAGCAATGTCACTGAAGACTTGTTTAGAACTGTGAAGCGGCAACCTCCTGCTTTCTCTCTCGATGCGTAACAGGAAGTGACTGAAGTGTACTCTTCTGACTCCATTCAATCCAATGTTAAAACTGAATACCCCTGGCTCCATTAGGTTTGTCGATTGCAGATCCATGTTATATACAATCAATGGGAACTAACCAGGCCCTCCATAAACTACATGACAACAAGATCAAAAACTGACACCACTCTGTAAATCTGTACCGTCCCATCAATTGAAGGTACACTATCCCAGACATGCTGCTTAGCATGACACTGAGAAAGGACTTCTCACCGCTTCATGATTTCTCCGGAAATTAATGACCTCTGTATCCTCCTGAAATCGGCTTCCCATGGCCAGCTGTGTGACAGCTTTCATGGACAACCCCAGCAGATGAGCACAGAGAGGGGTGTGCTGGGATTTAGGATAAGATGCCCACTTATCCACCAGCTCTTCCACTAGCTATAAAAAACAGTTTAGAGGTTCTTACTGCACTTTTCAGAGGATATAATGAAGGAACACATGAGTTCTACAGCAAGAAAAAAAAGAACAATTACGGTATTGTTTTGACCTCTTGCTAAGTGAGTTATTTTTATCATCCAACATCAGTGTGCTCTTGTTGCACTGAACTGATCCTAATGGTAGCCTGTAAAGTTGATGTCAGCATACCTGAAGAAGCAGAGGGAAGTTGTTCTCCAGGGTTTTATTGATTGCTCCCTCATACACTTTTTTTCTCATCATCGACTCGGTCACTCCCACACCTGAGCTTGGTTGGTAACCTAGCAACGATTTCAGCATGGTCTCAAAGGAGTCCGCTGAGGAAAGGATAAAAAAATTAGTGCCAGATATGATCCTCAAAAAACATATATTATCACAACTTGAATGTTAATCAATGGATCAAGGACTTTATAGACATGCAAATTTTCTAGCATTTTAATAAGGGGAATAAGTGTTTAATTTATTAATTTTTTATTATTTATTTTTGTGATCTTTTTGTTAGACTTTTACAAAAAACTTGTAAACAAGGATCCAATGAAATAAAACAAATTTAAACAATGATCAAATATGTGTGCCCACTCATAATATTGAAAACATATTTCACAGCCAAACAAGTCAACGAAACAAACAGATAACTGCTTTAAAATCAGAATTGGTATTATCCACTACTAGTGTAGGTTGTAAAAAATAAAAAACATTTGCTTAATCAGCAGGGTCCTCTTCCAAACCTAAATATCTCCGACGGTCCTTGAGTGGTTCCCAAATTCACCCAAGTTTGATCTTTTTTTTTTTTTTGAAGAGTAGAGCTTAATTTATATTTTTGCTGCTGAAATATACAAAGTATGTATACACATTTACAAAATAAGTTAAATTATCCTCCATGTCATGCCTCAACAATAATAAGAAATGTTTCCTGAGCAGCAAATCTGTATTTGAGATAATATTTGGAAGATCATGTGACAACAAATGCATATGTATCTTTTTATTTAATATCGTTCCTTAAATTAGTCATTGTTGGCACTGGTGTCAAAGATTGTCCTGGCTAAAACATGTTCTCTTCCAGCTTCCTCCCAGATCCTGAAAACAATACTAAAAGTTGGAGGGGAGACTGTCTGAACAGAGAGTGACAGATGTGCAATCTGCCGTAGTGCAATCTGGCTCTTCACCCAAGAAACACATATTTTATCATTTAACTAAAGATTTAAAATACTAACTGCTAAAACGCCCTGTTAGCATGGACCGAATAATCCATGGTACATAATAATTTTTCTCCTGGCTGCAGAACTCACTGGTCCAGTTAGGGTTGATGTGTTGGCGTAACTGGTCTACGGCACCCAGACTGACTACTGGTCTCCTACCGAACCAGAATGAGGCCACAGAGCCAAACTCCTCATGAAGAGCCTCCAGGAACTCATGCAGACTTCCTTTGTTCACAATGTCCTGCAGATTCCCATCTCTGGAAAGTAAGCAGAAAAAGTTAATCTGTTGTAGACAGTCTTTTCTGAGATTTTTAAAAGGCAGGGAGTGGGGTCTGTTTGTTTATTTACTTCTCCTCTGTGGGGTTCAATCCAGGCACACCTGAAGCTCTTCTGGAGGACTAACATTGTAAAGAAAAGAGGGAAAGAAGAAACAAAACGAATGCACGTTGAAGGCAGCGCATCAAACCATAAGCCATTTTATAATTATTTAGAGACTTAGAGACGATTAAACATTTTTCAAACAAAACACTCCACAGTTAACAAGCAAGTTAGTATTTTACCGGATATAAATAAAGGACCGCTCCGATGAGGATGATGACAAATGTCACAGCAAAAATAGCAAAATCCAGCATCTTTTGCTTTATTTAACATCTAAAATATTTCACAAATACATCTAAAAGTCTCTTGAACTGCATGAACTAATCCACGTCTGCAGAGACCAAAGAAACCTATGTCCCTCTAGATCGGGACTCAACTACACATCCTGTAAGGCTAAACCAATCGACATCAAATCAGATCGATCAGTCCGTTTCCATTTTTGCCATTCATTCATGATTAAACTTATTTATAGTCTATCCAAATAATTTCACCTTTTTAACTTCACTTGGGCACAACATGGTGTTTGATTAGGTGGGAGGAGCCACTAATTAGTCCCATGAACGCATAAATTTGACACACAAGAAATGTAACGCTACATCTTGAAAATAAATCAAAAATGCTGTTTACTGCGGTATTAATTATATGTTCACTCACTGCAAGACCAAGCAAATTCCAAGACCCAGAGCCTGGGGGCCATAATCACAGCGAGCGTATGTCAGTTTCACTAGCTCTGGATGACTCTCCCCAACGGTCTGAGGTGCCCCAGCGGACCCCTCTCTTATCACCCTTCTCCTCCCAGGGGTCTCAACGGTGCGCTGTGGAGCCCCAGGAGCGCATTGAGTGCGGGGAGTCTGGCATCACCGCAGCCGAATGTGGCGACATAAGCTGCTGCTATGACGCAAATGGCTGTTATTATGGCAAGGCAGGTGAGACCCCTATTCTAACAAAAACAAAAGAGATCTCGTTTAAGTTAATTCACAGATTGTATCCATCCAAACCCTACCTCACCAAATTTAGTAGCACCATTAACATCACCTGCTCATTATGTTACCTCTCAGCTGGAACTACAATTCACTTTCTTTGGTACTGTCCTTTTACCCTAAATTTTTGGAAAAATGTAAACTTTTTCCTTACCACGAAATGATCTTACCCATTGTCATTAGATTGGGAATATATTTTATTTGGTATTCATGGTCAGTCTAAAGACACTGGTAACAGTCTTTATTTGATTAATGTTGATCTTATAATGACCAAATTCTATATCAACAAATGTAAGCTCTCTAGCAGCAAACCCTGCTCTATTTAATGAGTTAAAACTTCACATCTGTACTATCTTCAACAGTGAAAACAAGAAACCAATTAAGCTATGTAGCCTATGTGCTTTTGATGTTTTTGTAGTACAATGCCAAACCTTATGTCTTCTGGTTCTTAAAAGTTCTATTCTATGTTTCCTTTTTTTTCATCCTTTATATTTAAACATCACATTGTTTTATCACCATTATTGTGTATTCAAACAATCTGACACGTGTATACCTTTGTACCTTCATTTCCTTAATTATTGGTGACTCTGAACATAAATGTTTTTTTTTCTTCGTATTAAAAAATGTAATAATAAAAGTTCAGGTTAGAGAGCATACAAGTTGAAAACATGCATTGGTCTTGTTTATCTCAGTTACTCTTCAGTGCACGAGAGATGGACAGTTTGTGTTGGTGGTTGCCCGAGAAGCTACCATGCCACACATCCGTTTGGATTCTATCCACATGTTGGAGAATGACCAAAAGGGTCCATGTGCTCCTGTTATCAGCTCTGCCAGCTTCTCAAGCTACCAGTTTGCTGTCGGCTCCTGTGGCACCATGATGAAGGTGGAGAGTTTCTCAAGATCATTCTGTCTCATTTTATCGCATAGTCCATACAGTGGGGTTAGGCACCTTCTAGAGTTTAGCCCAATTTAGTTTCAACTTTCATTAAACAAGCATGAACAACTAACCAAGCTCTTCTTGTTTAAGACTAGTTCTGTGTTTATTAAAGCAGGGTTGGAACTAAGACATGCAAGACTGCAGCCCCGAAGACTGAAGTTGGCTAACCCACTCTATAAAGTGTATTTTTCATATTCTTCCTTATTCAGGAAGAAAGCGGACTCATTATTTATGAGAACATAATGTCTTCTGCGTATGATGTGGGAGCAGAGGCTCAAGGATCACTCATGAGAGATAGAACCTATGAGTGAGTCGGTGCTACTAGAGTTTTTCTGTTTGCGTGTAGAAGAATAATAAAGTGTGTCTGCTTGGAGGCTCAAGTTTCAATGCAGGTATTCTGGCCCAGTGGTTGAAGCTCTGGTGCTGGAGGTGAAAACAGTTCCTCGCCTGGGTTCTTCTCTCAATGCCCAGATCAGACTCGCCAATGGGGCATGCTATACTGATGAATGTACTGATGGTAAGGACATAGCGAACATGGATTTTGATGAGTATCAAATATAGTTTTAGATGGATATGACTGATAGATTTTATTATGTTTTGGGCACCAGATTTTAGTGTTAAAGTAGTAAAAAAAAAAAAGAAAGAAAACTGTTCAAAGAGTATGCAAACTCTTTACAGCTGATTGCAGCTAAAACATAGATGTTTATAGCGCTTCTCATTTAAGATCTGGTTGATTCGCAACCCAGCACTCTCACATTGATTACACCTCACATCTCAAGTGACCTTTACATAAAAATGTGGTGCTTGATGGAAAAAAAAAGATTGTTAATGGCTACTAGTATTCTACAAAAAAACAGCCATGTTGACCATTATCCATGGCTTCTGTCTATTTTTCAAGGGCAGTCTGATAAAGAATGGTGTTTGTTTGCAATGCTCAAAATGTCTGTCTTTAGGTTCGGAGATAAAAGTACAAAATTAAATTTATTTTAAAAGAGAATAAATGCGTAGGCCAGGAAGAATTTTAGGGTAGATTGAAAATTGATTCCAGTCAGTGTATTGCATGCAGGTGGCAGCTGTACCAAATGGAACAGATCACATATGATCTGCGACTCTAAAAACAGCCTTTATAAAGAGATGAATTTGTAAAGAGATGCACCTCTCTTCTTAAAGCCCCCCTTAGACCTCTTTATGTTGTTGTTGTCTTCCTTTTCCCAATTTTTCCCTATGGTAATGTTGAATGCATTTTAAACATCAATGCTCTCTACTTAACATGACTGACACATGATTAAATGGCAAATTATAAATGTATTAGGATCTGTAGTAGTGTTTAATACTATGTTGTGGTTATAAATAAAATAAGTGAACACCTTTTTCCTTACCACAATAGTTCAAGAACTTTCTTTGTACCTTCTTCAGGGCTAAGCATTTTGAGTTCACTTTGTGATGAACTGGCCTGCCGTTAACCCAATGTGAGTTAGAAATAGATACTAAAAGTTATTTTGTGGTTGCAAAGCAAAATTTCATCATATTCATTCATTCATTCATGGATTTGTTATTGATGTAGACGTTTTCTAGAAAAACACTTTTATATTGTGAACGTTTTTACACCTGGATGTTTTCCAGAGGATGTCTACTCCACATACTATTCAGATTATAATTACCCTGTGGTGAAATTGCTGGGTGAACCCTTGTATGTGGAGGTACGTCTTCTGGACAAGATTGATGTGAACTCGAGTCTAGTCCTAGATCAGTGCTGGGTGACATCTACCCCTGAAGCAGAGTGTCTGGGACAGAGGCCCCTCCTGCGTGAAAGGTAAGCCTCCATGCTCTAACATTTATAAAGCATAAAAAATTGTATTCTAAAGAAACAGTACTCCTCACTTTCTCTCCCAGCAGATGTAGGCTTTTTTTGTTATGTCTAGGTTGAAGATTAAAACTCGGTTACCCTCAGTCATGTGGTTTGTTTACATAGATTTAATAATCAGCCATTGGTTGAAGTCACACCCCTATTGCCCACATAATAATCATGTTTGTTAATTTAGGAAATGTTTTCTGCCCTGGCAAGATATTACATTGCATATCTTTAATTAAACAAAATACTTTTTATCTAGGTTTTTGTTCACACGTAGGTTCTTTCCCTCCTCAGCTGTCCCTACAATGATGAGCATCACCTGACCAGTATGGTTCCTGATTCCCGCTCAGAACTTCACTTCCCATCTCAACACAAACGCTTCATTGTGAAGATAAATACTTTGTTAGATGGCCCCCCGCGGGTATGGAACACTAGCAAAAAACTTGTCACCACTTGGTAATTCCTAACTTCTTTGTCTTCGGGAATCTCTTCGACAGATGTTCATCCACTGCTCCACATCTGTCTGTCAAAGGTCTGACAAAGAGCCTGTCTGTAATGGCAACTCAAGTGAGTAAACAGGTTATCTAAATTTTTGTTCTTTAGTCATTTAGTCAATAATATAAAACAAAAAGTACCAAACTGTTCAGTGGCAGACTGTCCAAAATGCATGTTAAAATTTTTACAATCGAGTGGTGCATAGGATGAATAGTTTATCACTTTTTAGTGCACAGTAAAATCTAGAGTGTTAAATTAACTCTGTTCCTAAGTATATTTGGTTCCACTCTAGAGAGAATTAAATGAACACAGAGCCCCTCATCTTGAATCATCAAAATGTCAGGTTAAACTATTATTTATTTACATTGTGCTGAAGAAAAATCGAGTTGTGAAGGCATTTTAAGGTGAAATACAAACATTCATTACATAGATTACGTCATGAAGATGATAACTAGGAGATGTTCAGTTAAAGATGTAAACATTTCCTCATGGAAATTTTAATTCTGTGTATTTAATCCTATTCTTCTATCAATTGTATTCCCTTTAAACTGAAAATGGAGAAGGTAATCCCTGGTCTTTATATATCCTATATTGGAGTTTTGAAATGCTATATACTGTGGCCTTCCCAGTTCAGTTAGTTCACACACTAAACAGTACAAACCTCTGCCTTTAGGCTGAGAAAATGTGATGACATCCCTCCAAATTTGGCATCACTACATCAGTTACCTGTGTGTTGTAGAATTCATTTTAAGATTATATTATTTGTTTTTAAAGAATTGAATAGTCAGGCTCCACCTTGCAGTTACTCAAGGGTTCTCAGTTCCCATTATTTCCCATTATTTGGAGCTGCCAGGGGTCATTGGCAGTAGACTCCGTAATGAATTGGTTATGAAGTCTGGCCATACTCCTAATCTCAAGATTTTGAATCCTGCTTGAAGACTCACTTTTATTTGCAATCGCTTTCGATGTGGTTGGTGTTGAGTATATTTCTTAATTTTCAAATGTAATTTCTCATTCCATGACTCTTGTTATTTTTTACATTTGAAATTGGCTTGTTAAATGTGCTTCATTAATAAAAAAGATTAAACCTTTGTCACAAATTAAACATGAAATGTATTTAATGTATGTATTATATTAGAATCCCTAACAAAAGTGTAGTATTTTTTAATTCATGCAGCAAAGGCCTCTACAGAAAAGTCAAATGATTGTGAGAAAACGATAATTTCCAGCGGAGAGATTGTATTTGTTCCCACATTGCCCATTTTGGATAATCTAGCCAATGAAGGTATGAGTCCTTTGTGTTATTCATTAACAGTTGCACTAGTGTCCGCTCATTTGTTGTTAAACTTCTACCCTCTTCAGCTGGAGAGAGTTCGGATGATGAGCTGTGGGCAGCAGGGGCTCTCCTGGCCTTCGCAGTGTGTGGTCTCATGTTTGCTGTGCTGATACATCAGGCCAGAACTCAACCTCACCCTGTTCCGGTGTAAGAGTACTCTACATTAAAATATTCTACACTAAAACATCTGCTTTACTTTTGGTTTTCATCAGAAATTACCAACACTGTATTTTATAAACACTTTATTGTTTTGATAAAAACAAAAAAATCTACAGCCATGTACAAAATACATCAGGTATCCTCACGCAACAAGGTTGCCTTTCTCTTCACCTTTTGGACAGTTCAGTTCCATCGACAGTAAAAACTCTGGAAAGAAGAATCCAAAATTGTCAAACTTTAACATTAAGAAATGCATTACTATAAAGAAGCTATCTGCATGCTTCCCCCCACAATTCATTCACAAGTACAAACTGGAGCTAATATTGAATAAAATAAACAAAAATTCATATCGGTAATACAGAATTGAGTGGACATCTTCCTTGTCACATTTAACTAATATAAAATACGATATTTTAAAATGTGTCAAAGATTCATGAGTTTGTGGGAAAACATCTGGGTAATAAACTACTTAGGAATTCAGACAATGTTAGAGCAAATTGTGATATTTATTGTACATGTGAAAAACATGCCTCCATAGCAGAATAGTTTTTGGAATTGTGTTGTACACACCTCTATAGGAAAAATTACTTTAATTATTAATAATAATTACAAAATAATTAATTGATTATGAATGAAGTAATACTTTCTAAATAAAAATGTGATTAAAATATGAAATTCAAGCAAAAATTCACAAAAGAACCAGGCAACTAATTTTAGATATATTTTACCAATGAAACATTTGTACGATTAGAGTACAGAAGTCATGAGGATTTTTTTGTTTTTGTTTTTTAATTAGTTACCAAAATGGTGACCCTGAATATCTCATGAATTTTATATTAACTTTGTAACAGCTGAGACACTCGTGGTTTTTATGACGTTGTGATGTTGTCTTGTTTAAAATCATGTTCTATTATAAATTTTTCTAACAGTGTAATAAACCTGACTGGCTGATATTTAGGGGTTGAATTACGTCTGTATTAGCTGGATTTGTGTGCTGCTGACCGCACATCGTAGGGCCTGTGTGAGTGACCATACATGTGCAGAGTTTTTCAAGAAGGCAGGAGCTGGTTAAACTGTTCTGTCTTTTACTTTGCAGCTTTGACACGTTTGAATTATTTACGGTTTGAAAGTCGGCTGCTGTAATAGGGACATGGTGCAACTTGAACTGATCTGTCTCAATGTCAGCTGTTTAGTTTATCCTTTTTGGTTTTTGTCAGTTTTTTTGCTCCATATATATGTGTATTGGTTGAAAAAAGAAGAACAGAAAACTGTGTAAGTGTCTTCTAGAAGTGTGAACATTCTTGTTCTTTTTACCTTCCGTGTGGTCTGTGTCTGGACTGCTGGACATGAGAAGCCAGGCCAGGCCGACCAGCAGCGTCACCACTAGATTTACTACAATCCAGGGCTGAAGGATACTGCGCTCCGAGCCCACCGGCCTGACAGACAAACACACAACTATGAGAAGTGTTACCTGGCTTCTACACTTAATTTTCACATGGATTCACACACTTTTAGCAGCTACGACTGCACCTCGCATTCTCTGGTGCAGGGCATCTTACCAGAGAGTTAGGTTAGAGATGCTTGTACTGGGGTACTTGTAGAGATTGATGCGATCACTCGTCATCTGCTGGCTCAATAACAAAACAAGGGCAGAAAAGTACACTGAAAAAAAAATTAAACAGATATGTTTTCTTAAATCAGCTCTATAAAATGATTTATTAAGGTCAAGTGTCTAAAGATTAGCAATGATGAAGTTTTTAAAGTTATATTTAGCCTAATCTTTTTTTAAACAATAAAAAGGAATGCTTTTTGCATGCTTCATAAGCAACCATCAAACCAAACCTTTCAGAATTGTATAGCTTCAGCAAATTAATGATTAAAATAAATTAAATAAAAGACATCTAAAACCAGATCAGGAGATTGGCTAAACACATCTCAGTTGAAGATGCCTTCTGAGAACTTAAGTGTGGTAGAGTGATTTCCATGTTAAGTTAATTGAAAGGTGCGTAGTTGAATTCATGTAGAGTAAGTGGAGCGTTCTGATGTTTTATTTTTTGCAATTATTTTAACTTTCAAAATGATCCACTGGAGAAAAAGACAGTTAACAGAGTTTTCCAGCATCCACCCAGAGACATTCTGCACTTAAGAAGTTCTTGATGTGAACACGGTTAAGGATACAAACATTTTATTCAAATTATTCAAAAAAAATTCACCGAAACATTCCTGTTTTATAATGTCCAAAATCTTAATTGTTCAGAATATGTATCCGAATGCATATGAATAAAAACTTTGGTAAATAAAGCTGGAAACTCACAGAAGGAGGCGAGAGCTACAGGACTTAACGTCAGTAAACTTCTCATGGCTGCCGGACCTTTAGCAAGATTTAATCTGTCACAGAGAATCACATACAGGGTTACTACCAGTGTTTACCGTCCACTGTGGAACTGCTTGCAGATATGATAAATGAGAGTTGGCATTCTGACCTGTCGAAGGCAGAGACTGTGCTGAGTGCTAACAGAAGGTACAGAAGAGACTGAGCGGGGTAAGCCAGCATGTAATACTGCTGCAGCAGGTTTGATAGAGAGCTCATCTGATCTCCCGCCAGCACATACACCACTGTGATGTTCCACACCGCACAGCCAGCCAGGAAGCCATGAGAGAACAAACCAATCACCCTGCAGGAGGAAAATACAGCTTTACTAAATAAAGATTACGTTTCTTATGCATGCTCATCTCAATTTATTCTCAAACTCTCTTTATAACATGCTGACATGGAGACACATTAAACATGGGTAAACCAGTGGATATTGTCTGCTGGAATCTATTTCGAGATTCCTTTCGATAGATACCTACACAGTCATTGTATCTGTTGCATTTTATCAGTTTTCTTCAGTTTTGATCAGATTACTTTTCTTGTATAATCTCAACCTACAACCTTGTTCTACCGATAATGTTCCACCTAGAGATCTATTTCAACTTAAAGGTGTCGTATCATGTAAACTTGACTTTTCAGATAATTTTTAGTATGTTTTAGTGGTGTTCTCTTAACAATGCCTTAAGTAATACTCAGATTGGTTCATGCATATTTGTGTAATCCGATCTGATTTTTTTTACAAGCTCGAAATGGTTTGATGGTCTTGGCGATGCCCATTGGCCATAGCTCTGCCCACTAATCAATAAGATGAAGCACTACTGGAGCTCATCTTAGTGAAGAATGTACATGCTGACTGTAACTGTTGTAGAACTGTGTTGGATAAATAATTAAGTTAAAGTGTTTTTAGCCTCAAGGGAACAAATAGTTTTCAACCATTTGGAATGGCAAAATATGGCAACTTTAAGAACTATTCCTCTCATTTAATCAGCCAGAATTCAAATGTGAATGAGGTGGAAGTTGGTTCATCAGTGAGTGATGAGAAGACACCTGAATCCACTGTGAACCCTCATAGAGACATCTCTGGTGGTCCAGACAGAGCTGACTTCCATAAAGCCCTGTTCGATGGGGGTGCTGGGCTTCCACTGCTCCACACGCTCAGCAGCTTGAAATCGGCCTGAAGAAAGTTAGTCCTCAACATTCAAAAAATGACACCAGTGTAACTACTTTAAAAGAAAAAAAATTTGTAAGAAAATAAGTGTGCGCACTAATTCTTTGTATGCAATTATATTAGAATGATTTCATTCTATTGGGTCTTTTCTGCAAATCTTCTAAAAAGCTAAATGAGGTAGAAATCACAAGTTTTTTATCAACTGATCGCATTATTGCACCAGATTGTGTTTTCCCCACCTCTGAATTTTGATTGGCAGACACACATTAGCTTACCATTAATCAGTTTCCCATTTACAGGGATGTGAGGCCTGCCATTATCTACCCGCACGAATCAAATGAGGAGTAGATTGGCCCTTCCAAAAAAATACTGCAAATGATTTGCGTTGATGTCACCATGGCACTCAAGTGGCGTAGCACTCTTACCGCCCATTGAAATGAATGGCTGTAACTGATGATTACTAGGTTGAAATGCTTCAAAATGTTATTAATTTAAGCAGAATATTATGTTTACATTAGGTTTACATATGTTAGTAAACAGCCACTTTAATTTAAGGTTATAGTTGTTCATTGCTTTTATATATATATATATATATATATATATGCTGCATATATATATAACGGACCTAATGTTAGTAAATTGTTAAATCTATTAAGTTGCTAGTGATTAAAACTGAAACTACTTGCCCAAATCAATGTATAAATCCTGGCAAATAATAGTAATGCCATTTAGGTAAGTGGACTACCACCAAGCTAATGGCTTACAGTACATAAAATTTAAAACTTACGACTCTTCTCCACAAACACCTTCCCCACAGGCTGGCTCTGTCCTTGTGGAGCAGAGAACAAGGCGTGCTGGGAAACTGGGCCCTGAGGGTCCGTGATGACATCATCATCCTCTATGTCTAGTTCATTGTTGGATTGTGTTTCTGAGACTTTTGGCTTCACCCTGAAGAAAGAAAAGTAAAATCAAATCTAGAGCATTAACACAATGTTTTCATATCACTCTGTAGAAAAAGTCTCCAATAGACTATTAAATCATATTTTCCATGGGGATCCTTAACACTTTGAAAGCTTTTTAGATTTACTTACTTCCTCTTTTTTGGTCTGCGCACCACCTCCTCATCAATATTCTGATCAAGCGTTTCTCCATTTGACACCAGGTCTGTCTGATCTCCCTCCACATCTGACCAATCAGAGCATTTCTGGCATTATTTCGAGGGGACTTAGTGACATCACTATGCTCTAGGGATCAAATCAGTTGATTTGAACAGGACACACAAACACTGAATTTTTACCAATGGACTGAGCTTTCTTCTTTTTTTTCCTCCGTTGAGTTGGATTGTCCAGCGGCTCTGGAGTAAGTGGTTCCTGACATGCAGATTGTCTGCGACTCCTCATCCCTCCCATTTCTATTCCACCATCTGTAACAAAACCATCAGAACCTTTTCAGTTTAACATTTATCCGATGATTTGACATTTTGGTTTAACATTAGAAGAAAGTATCTGACTCTTCACCATGCTTAGACTGGTTTTAAAATGGATGTTTCTACATAAATTGTTTAAATTGAATCACACATAGTGAGTTTTTAAACAAGAGAGTAAAAATGATCAGTTTATAGAAAAATATAAAGCAAAGACCCCTTCTCGAGTAAATAGGCAAAATAAAGTGTTTACAAAAATAGTTAAAAACTAAACCTAGACAGACAAAACAAATTAGTAAAATATCAGTTTAACAAGGAACACTCCACTTTTATCTTAGTAACTTCCTCAAAATAACTAGTAGAGTTTTACAATATATTTGATAGTACTTTTAGCATAGATCACTGACTCGAATAGGACATGAAGTATTTTCATACCAGTAGCAGGAGTTAAGTTTTTTTTTTAAACATGACACTTCTATACAGCAGTTACATCATGCCCTACAAAACAAACACAGAAAAACTGGAAGTAAGTTACCTTTAATCAAGAGAGAAAAAGAGGGGAAAAGACCTTAAAGAGAAAAAAAATGTTGAAAAACTCTGCTATTGTCACTGGTGTGAAATTACTACCAGTCTGATGAGATTCAATGACAAATGGTAAAGCTATGCTAAAGGTGAGGTCACCAAATCAGGGAAGAGCTGAACAGAACCCAAAATGTAGAAAACAACTTAATAAATTTGGTTGGAGAATGAGATAACTCCTCAAAATGGGGCGTTCCTTTAAGCCAAAGTCCAATAGAAGAGCTCAAGAATTTGCCAGAATCACCAGTTTCCCATTCCATAACATTTTCTCCTCAAAAAACACACTTAGACACAGCTAAATATCTGTTTTGGAAGTTGATTGGAACTGAAATCTTGTGACAATGATAAAGCCATTGTTTATGTAAAATAATTAGAAATTTCCTCTTCTTTCTTAAGACCCATTTGTACTGTTCTCGATTAAATCTGGTCCCTTTGAGGCAAAGTATGTTGGGACAACTCTAATGCTATTTAGGCCATAACCCATCTGAGTATCAAACAATGAAGGGATTGGGGTCAAATTAAGGCATTCGATAACTTCCACCAGTCTCTCTTTTCAAGCCTATCATCCCAAGTTGAGAAACTGATAGCTTTAATTGAAATCGAAGTTTGCCTTACGCTCAGACTTATGTCTAAAAGCGCAACAAGTTTCAAGTAAAGGACATGTGCCTCTCTGAATAAAAAAAAGGGTTGCATTAACTTTTTAAACCTTGAGCCCCAAATTAGCGATGACCCTTTCCTGTAATTACCTTAGATTAGATTTTTGCTTACATAGCTTATTTTGAGTTTCAATCCATTTCTAAAGACAGTGTGGCTTAGCAATAGGTCAATTAAGGATTTAATAATTGCTACCAATCTCTCTTTTCAAGTCGAATCGAAGTTAAGTCTTTCTTCAAAGTCTACTCTGTGGTCCAAATGGTTTGTTTCACAAAGAAGACATTAAGGATTGATGTTTTAGTCATTCAACTCTCATGGTCATATTGATTATTTATTAGTCTTATTGTTGCTTGAAAGTAAAAGGATGTCCCCGTTTTGTAATAGTAGCGCTAAAGGTGATAGTATGTACTAATATGTTGTCGAAGCACACTTTAGTAACGATGCAGCTTTCTGGTGAATTCAGTACTTTCAGTTTTCTCACCATCAGTATCGTCCACACTCTCCACATCTCTCTTTGGCTTCTTTTTTCTACTCTTTGGAACAGGCATATCTTCTGTGGAGGTTAAAGGAGTTTTAATGACCAAAAACATTGATTTAACCCACATCTTCAATTACTTTTAACAATATTTATTGACTAAAACCATAAAATCTCACCTGCTGTGTCTTGACTGTTTGTTAGTACAAAAAGGAGAAAGAGGACAGAAAAGAGACTTAACATTTGATTTTCATTTAACGATGTATGAACACACTAGATTTCACCTTGGCATGGATGGCAATGCCCGTGGTCCCCTCTAAAAAAATAAATCATAAAAAAAGAAGAGCAGAAATAAAAGTTTTTATTCTTATGCGCATGTACAAACAAACATCTTGACACACACAAAGCAAGGATTAAACCAGTCTAAGTCTGAGAAAGACATCTGCCAAGAGCAGGATTATGTAAGGGAGGAGCTACTCAGGAGATCAGACAGTGTTATTCAACCTTCTGACAGAATTTCTCACCATCTTTGAGCGGAGTTTTCATTGTTTTTATCACTGTACAATACTTATCAATTCCCATAAAGCAAAGCTATTGAAGCAGAAATCGTATCAGAGTGTAAGACATAAACCAGTTAAAAACTGGTCTCAACACCATGTTTATATCAATATTCTTTGTAATCAAACATTACAAATGGCATTTGGCATGCCAAGCTAAAATTAAGGTTCCAATTTAAAGAACTTTATTTCATGTTCACTTGCGATCATGAAGTTAAAGATTCAATCTATAGTTGAACACTAGGAGGGAATCATTGTTCTATTAAAACAAACATGATTCTTTTAAAAAATCATAAAATTCTTGTTTATTTACTCAAGTGAAGGAAGTCAAGTTGACAAACTATTCCTCCTTTTTATTGTCATTTTTGCATCACAATGTAAAAATAAGTTTCTCCAAAGGTCAGTCCATGCCAATATCTACATCCGTTCAAAAAGTTGAAAACATCTCTACGCAACAAAAGATAGTATCCATATAAGCATTTAATTTTTTTGATAGATTTACAGAATTGGAGGTAAATGGATAACACGTTGAAGATACCTTTTGTCCGTGAGGAATAGGGGGTAACTCCCTTCTGCGTGTGCCGGACACCTGGCCATAATATTACAAGAATAAAAATGTGATAAAACAGCATCATTAACGTTACGTTATTTGCTTACGTCACGTCAGTACGTAACTTCTTGGTTTTTCATAGAGTGAACGCATACAGTCTGAGTAAACGCTATTTATTCCGAGTAAACATACCTTTGTTTCCGGATCCATTCTTAGTTGGCAGGAAAAGGCTAAAAGAAATAGTCGATTTAGAGTAAACTATGAAATCACGATGGCATGATAGTTTCTTGTGAATTCCGAGATTGTGTTTAGCACGCTGTTCCTTGTTGATGTTGGAGACGAGTCGGCATGTCTCAGCTCGTTTACGTAATAACCTTAATAGTGACGCAGACACGTAAACATTGGAATAGGAGTGCATTAAAATACCAGAGCTGCGAGCAGAAGTGAACCAGAAAAAGACTGAATGAATATTTTTTTACATAATATCTGGATTTGCTTTTTGGATCTCATCTCTTTAGTTCAGATTTTAGCACATTTTATTTATGAGTGAAAGTAATTTGTCTATCACGATTTTAGTTAAATATAATAAACGCTATGTCTGAATTTGTTTTATCATTTTAAACATTTAGTTTTATGATTTGATGGAGCATTCTTACAATGTGTTGAGTTGTTACTGTCCCCCTAAAACATGACTCGTATGAACCCAGAGTAACAGTGCTCCAGACCTCTGGCCCCATGTGGCTATTACTGTTTATTTCCCATTTACAGAGCTTACTTTGCAATGTCTACAATATGCAATGCATTATTGATTTTATTTTATACAGATAGACATAAATTTGTTTAAAAATAAATAAATTCCAACCCTGTTTTGTAAAAAAGTGAACATATCTGTTCACATATCTGAACATATCTGTAAAAGATACACGTTTATATTGTTAGTTTGTCACGCTGCTATACATTAACAATATAATGCTGTTTTATTAAAAACAATTGGAACAGTACATATATCCAAACATTTGTATTCTTGTTTTTATAAATGTTGTCTAGGTTAACTCAAGATTAGGACTCATCCCTTGATCCCAGATTTAGTGAATCAGGGTTTGTTTGTTTGTTGTTATTTAGCAAATTCTGCAAATGGTTCAATTAAAACATGGTTATTCATGAATAAACCCTCAAATAGCTCTGATATTGATATCTTTAATATTTCATTTTTTTCACAAATGCCAAGGAAAAGTCCAAAAAAATTGTGACTAAATGAACTGGGAACAGTACATTTGCATAAAAATGTTTCATTAACCGTTCTTTGCGGTTTTCAAATATCAAAGGTGTCCTGTATCCCTGAGAAGATCTCATCTGGTGTAAATACAATGCTATATTTCACCACAAATAATACATGTACTCATTATTGCCTCAATTTGCAGAACACAACATTTTCTGAAGAATGTAGAAAACACGAAACCAAAAGTATGAGCGTATAAGAGGACAGAACGTTGATTTTGGGGTTAAATACACTCTTAAGTCTGGTCAGTTGGTCGGATCCATGAGGTGGGCACCCACTGGGGCTCATCCTGTGCTCTTCTTACTGCAGTCAACAGCTGGACACAAGCAGCCTGAAGGCCATCGTTTACGATCACATGATCAAAGAACTGACAATAATGCTGCTCCATCTTACGCCCCGCCTCCTCTATCTCCAGATAATCTTCCTCCTGGAATAAGAGCATCCACACATATACGTAAACAAGGCTTTCAGGATGAAAATGAAGTGAGAGGATAAAGGTACAAAAAGACACGGCTGTCTACCTTAAAGGGTCGGCTGGTATAGTAATTTGTGATAATATTTGAGTTCATTCGTGTGCTTTTCATCTGCTCCATTGTAGGAGGCTTTACGAAGATGACATATGCCCTCAGGTCTGGAGTCCGCACTGATACTAGTGCCTGAAGAACAAGAACAGGTCTGTTAATATGTCCGTAAATAATGCAGGAGGGTTTTTCACCACAATAAAATTCATTCAGAATTTCATATATTACAAATTTTCCAAAAAATCACCTGGACACACGCAAACATCCTCTTTAAAGTCTTATTTAATCTCAAAAAGATTGTGTATTATTGAATTTCCCTTTTAGTTCTGGTTTATATTTTTGACATCGCGCTTAAAACTAATGGACAGGAAATACATTGAACAATTAGGGTACATTATGACAGTGAGGGTATAGAGCTGTCTACCTTCCAAACCCTAACCAATACCTAATCAAAGAGCTTATTAAGAATAAAGCATCTGTAAAACTCACATATGGCTCAATGTCAATCACACAGATCTTCCCGCTTGCCAAAACATTTGAAACAGCATCAATACTAGTCCCATAGAGATGGCCCCTCAACTCCCCAAACTCAATAAACCTAAGGGAAAAAAGCAGAAAATGGTTTAACTCTAAAAAGTAGTGATTCATTCACAAAAACCTAGATCTTCGATCTCCAGATTCTAAACATAGATCTGAACATCTTACAGCACCTGTGATTGCAGACCATGTTGTCAAACTGCTCTCTGCTGATAAAGTGATATTCTCTGCCAGACTCCTCATGGCTTTTCGGTGGCCGTGTGGTGTCTGAAAGAAAATTGATTAGAACCCCTTAGAAAATCTGCAAGTGTGTAAACCTCTAGCTAAGTGTTTTAACCGTGGTAAAAAAAACTCACGGGGAATGGCTCCTTGGTAGACCTTTGGATTGATCTCTATTAGTCTTCTGCGTAATTCATTCACTCCCACTCCAGATGGACCTGATAACAAAATTAGAATAAATGCTTCCATCATAATTGTTCCTCAGTTACAACAAAAGACATCTGATTTGATGAATGTTTAAATTTAATAAATCTTAAACAAAGTAATAAAAAAATTCATGAAAGTCAAAACTAAGGAACTGAATAAAAAAAACATTACAGTACCAGGGGTGGAAACATGTTTTTTCAGCTCCAAAGTTGGGCAGTTTTAACAACTCAGTAAGATGCAAGCTCTATCTGCTCGAAGTTACTGTCAACAGCAACAAACAACAACTCTATGTTTTCTAATAATACATTACTGCTAGATTTGTGTTTGATATAAAATGCTTCATTTTATTGTAAGATAATGTTATTTTAAATAGTATTTTATTTAATAATATGCTTTTCCTACATAAATTGTGAATAATTGTTTTTTTTTTGTTATTGGTATATTTTGGTTTTGTGTGTATATTGACGACAATGCAAAAGCATTGCAAAAACAATGCAAAAAAAGTCAGAATACAAATAAATAAAACATTTTAAACTAATCACCAAAATAGTATTTTCCATTTTCCAATTAAAAGGGCAATAATGGTAGCGTAATTATAAAAAAGTAACTAATTAGTTACTTTTAACAGTAACTCATACTTTTCAACACAAGTAACTAGTAAAGTAAATCAGTTACTTTTTGAGTCAAGTAACTAGTAACTGTAACTAGTTACTATTTTTTAGTAAATAGCACAACACTGGTCATAAGGTGTATAAAAGATGAAGACACAGAGTTCACACTAAGACAAGGGGAGAAGCAGTACTCATCCTGGCGACAGAGATGCCAGCTGATGATGGATGACTAGAACATTGAGCGGAAATAAGACTTCTCCTGTATGCTTTGAGAGCCAACCAAAAACTTTTTTCTACAGGCATACTGTTTTAATTAACGATAAATATTATGTTTTCGAATACTGTATATATAAAAAATGAATAATTAAAATAATTTTAACTGATTGCAATTACTGACTATTGAGTTTTAGATTTAAATGTGACTTTGAGATATCTAAAGACTTTGAGATACAAAAGAAAAACCAAATAAAGAGACATCTTACTAAGTATTAAGCAACTAATACTTAGTACTTAAAACAGATTTGACTTGACCTAACCTGAGAATAGTAAATTAGGAGTAAAGATTTAATTGAACAACATAAAACAACCTCAACTAATTTCTGAAAGGCTATAATGTCACAAGATTGAGCTGTAAAACCAAGAGAAAAATGTTTAGAGTGTTATCGCTCTCTCCGGGCACTCACCCATCAGTGCTATAAGACGATGCGTGTGTTCTGGGTGGTGCTGGTATCGCAGCACCTCCTCGTAAGGGCTTGCCAGTGAGCTGTAGCAGTTGGTTGGGCAACGAAGACTGCATATCTGAGACGTTCCAAAAGACTGACCTCTACGGCGACGACAGAGACGCAGACTTCTACGAAAACCAGCTAAATGCACACATGAGAGGATAAGCAATCAACCTATATAATCAATTCAAACAAGAAAATTACTACAGAAAGTAATACTATCAGAGGGCCACTTACTCAAATAAATCCCCTCAATGTTGGTGCTGAATTCACTCTCCTCTAAAAAAACAAAAAGATGGAAAAAAATATACATCTTTATAGAGAGGAACATGATGCTAGAGAGGAAATGACTAAAACTCAAAGTTATTTTGTCAAGATTTTTGACTGCTCTCTTTCGTTTGATTTCACACAGCTGTCTCTATCACTGTTGATTAGCCCTCATACCTGTTCTTCTAATCATCATTACTCTAGCTCAAGCTCATGCAGTGAGCGTGAGTGTGAGCAGACAGAAAAAAATGTCCCTGAAATAGGAGGGAGCAGAGCCAAGAAGATGCTTAGAAGCCAAGAATGCAACCTTACATGGGCCAATTAAGATAGATCCATCACCCAATGCAAGATAATTTCAGATATTTTCTTGAAAAAAATCTATAAATGATAGAAAAATCCGAAATTGACATACAAACTGCCTTTTTACACATACAATAAATACTTAATCAAACTACAAGCAGTTTTGGTCGATCATAAACTATTTTCATTTATTTAATTGTGTCATCTTGTTTTAAATTATTAACGACAACAGAAACAACTCTATTATTTAACTCTAATTTAAGAAAATTATTACATTGGAATAACAGTTCATTTGGAATAGCGCAGTTCAGTGGTAGAGCGCATGCTTTGCATGTATGAGGTCCTGGGATCATTCCTCAGCATCCCAGGGGCATTGGTGATTTCCCTTTCTGTAAGTCGCTTTGAACAAAAGCGTCTGCCAAATGCATAAATGTAAATGTAATGGAATATTTACAGTCTGTAAGGTAAAGTTGAGTGCCTAAAGAAGTGCCTAAAGAGGCTTATGGAATAAAATGTATGAAAATATATTTTTATTACAGCTCTGTTGAAGCGAGTGAGAACTGTCGCCCTGCAGAAACTGAGTTTTATACACTAATTATAATTATTATAATTTTCATGCTTTATCACATAGAGTTTTACAGCTTTGAGCCATGCACTCACCATCCTTTAGTTCTTCTGATAGGTCATGGTGAAGGAAACGGAACAGTAAGTTAGAACAGGCACTCCATTTAAATGAACAAAAATAGATTCATCAATCATATACAGACAAATATTTTAAACTGTCAATAAATTCAGATTTATTTGTCATTTAATTTATTTTGAGGCAGCAAACAAATTGAATTAAATTAAAATAATTATATTTCTAGTAAATTTTCAAGGATATGAATTCTTGTTTTTACTTGTAGCTGTTGCTATATTGTCATTCAAATCTTGTAAACAAAATGTATAATAGTTACATTTTCCTCCTGATCTGTTCAGGACTTACCCACCGGATTCAAATGCCTCCTCATCTACAAATTAAAGCAAAAACTGAGTTATCAATACACTTACGTGAATACCACTACATTTAAAAAAGGTAAAATTGACTGCCTACCTGCCTCTACACAATTTTCATCTATGGCAATGATGTCATCTTCTGTAGAAAATAGACACAGGGAAAACACCAAAAATGAGAATCCAACTCACGAATTTAAATTATTATTATATTACGTAAAATCTGGTTCATGACAAAGTGGTGAATGCTTGTTTTGGAAGTCAATAGCACGCATTACATTAAAAATTTTCTCCTTTATAGATCGCTGTTTCTAAGGTGTCATTTGAAACCATGTCATTTATTTAAAAGTAAACTGATAGAAAAATAAATCTCAAGATTTCAATAGCGTAAATAATGTTAAATTTCCATTTTATAACTTACATTACACAGATAATTAAAAAAATTACCTTTTGAACAATTGGACAGTTTACATTTGAAATTTGGTTTAGGTTACCTTTTGAAATAGTATCAAGCTAGATATTCAATGTCCGTTGACCGTTTTTTTTTTAAGCTATAAAATATTTCATTTAACTTCATCTGTTCAATAATCAAAACTTTTCTCATGCAAAATTCTAATGCAAAACAATACAAAGCTTTTTTAAACAGTTTAATGAAATGTTGAAATGAGTACCAACATTATGTATCTTCAATTAAAACATCAACATGAATAATCTTGGTAACATTTTTTTACACTGTTGAACGAATATACATTAAATAACATGCACAGTTAATGCAGGTATCTTGATATCTGGCAACCCAAATCACTTTTAAGATTTTTTTGCATTTTTACACATTTTCTCCGACTATGGCAACCCTAATTAATTGTACTTTTATTTTAGCATTTAGAATAATTTTCCCCAAGAAACAATAAAACGCAAATCAAATGAGTTTTACATGGACATCAGAAAATTTAAATCTGTAAAAAATGTATTTAATACCTAGAACAGTTTTTAAAATATGAACTTTACATTTTTTTAACTTTTTTAGACCATGGAAACCTTGTAATGATTATGTTTGTCCACACTAAAGTTTGTTATCTCATTACCTTCGGCCACCGTGCTCACTGCAGGTTGCAATTGGACAAAAAAAGACAAGAAATCCACCAAAACTGAGTAACGCATGCAAAACAATTACACATAGAAAACAGGGTAAGACAGCTATACTCACAGCTTTTAACACAAGTGTGTGGATGATAAGGCTGGGACCACCAGAACTCTTTTTGCTTCCTACAGACACATGGACATGATTCTCTAAAGTAACATCACAAAAAGCATCATTACAAAAGCCAAACCTCATCGCATCATAGTTTGGGTATTTTTCCATTTAATTATGAAACTGACCTTTTGAGCAAGCTGGTGGAAGGAATGAGACCAGCGCAGGCAGTGATGCTGGGGAGTTTCACAGCCTGCCACCAGAGGCTGTCTGACTGATCCACGATTTCTAGAATATCTCCCTTCTTGAATGCCATGCCTGCATCTGCACAGGGAATGGAAGGATCCGTTTGGGGGTTGTAGTCGACCATGGCGCGAACATATAACTTGAGATACGCAAGAATAGAGATTTTGCAGTGAGACCAGTCAAATGCTTTTAAACAATCATGTGAGGAGATTTAAAAGCTCACCATGGTTTGATTGTTGATTGCTCTGTCAGTGATGGGGACCACCTTAAACATTATAGTTCCATGAGAGTGGGCCTGTGGCAGAAAATAAGATGAAACTAAGTTAATGGAAATGTTTGTTAATCACACATCTGTTATCTGATGGCAGATTTCCCAGTAAATAGTATTGCAAATTCAAGAGTTACTTAATTAATTATGAATTAAGTAATTATTCATTATTTTCCATTTTTTTAGATAAAGGTGTATATTAAAATACAACAATTCAGACAATGTTGGTGTCAACACATTGATAAAAAGCTAGGAAAATGGCAGATTAAAACAAAATTGCATTGCTTCTTTATTAGATGTGAAGAAAATCTTGACAAAAGGAACATAACTTTTGACTTTAACGATCAAAAACAAACCCAGGTGATATTTGGTGAAATATGACAACAACAAAAAAACAAATTTTAAAAAGTCCGCTGTTATTACAAAGATTATTTTTCAATTCTATGCCACCCACCTGTCATGCTTTTAAGGGTGCAAAATAAAAGTCCCATAACAGACAAGAAGATCTCAATGATTTTAAAACAGTAGTCGAAGTGTATAAAAATGCATTTCTTAGGGGTTCACAAGAAAAAAATTAGGTCCACTGCCAAAGAGATAACCCTGATCAATGTTAAACCACCCTTAAGCACTTTATTAAATAAACCTTCTAAAATAGGCTCTTTCTTTCTCTAAAAAAGATACCATTAAGATAATAAGTAGTGTTTTCATGTGTTTGAATGTATTCTTTGATTCTGCCAATAGCACAAGCATGGTTAGAATTGTTCATTAAACCAGCAGCAACAGAAAAATAAAAAAAATGACACTTTAAACTTTCTTTGTAACAATCAAGAGTAAGTGTGTATGCTCACCAGAATCTGTATTATCTGTTCTGGTTCCAGTCCAAAAACAGGATGACCATTTACCTCCACCAGTTTGTCTCCAGCATGCAAGAGACCTACATTAAGAAGCATACTTAGTGATAGACTAAATCTCCAGGAGGGTTTGGTAAAATATTAAAAGAACATCTAAGAAACCTCACCACTGCGGTCAGCTAGACCTCCATGAATAACTCGTGCGATATAGATTTCACCAGTCATATCATCTCTCCTGATTGTGGCTCCCTGTTTTAGAAAAAGAACTTCTTCAAGCCTTGATTCAAGTCATGTAGCCAACCAATAATTCTCAGCACAACAACATGACTGGAATACTGTTCAAGTCTGTTGAAGTGTTACTTAAAAGTGCCATATCAAGCCCCTTTTAAATAATTTATAATGAGTATATAGACTATAGCTGCACCCTAAATAATCTGCAAAAGGTAGTATTTATCATAAACAATTCCTTTGAATCATCTCAAATTGTTGTGCTCCTCAAAACGAGAATTTAACACCTGTTAAACCTGTTGAAAATCTACCTATTACCACCTACTATATTCAACTTTTGGTAAACAGAAAAACAGTTTTGACTCGGGACATCCACAAACACACTTTCATTTCATTGTTTGTCCAACATGGTTCTACTATGGTTACACTTCTGGGCCCGTCAGCACACACTTTTTTTCATTGAGATGAGCTGCATTAGCAGTTGATCTGATTGGTTATTGGGTATGGCTATGACAACGGGCGTGGCTACACCCACAGAGTTTGTTTGAGCTCCCAGAAAAAGAAAATTACACAAACACGCACAAACCAATATGAATATGAAAAGCTTAGTTTACATGATATGGAATCTTCAAATATAAATAAGAGTATTAGAATGCTTTAAAAATAAGCGACAGAAAGGATCACACAATGAAGATGATGAGAAAGTTAAAGAAATGAGACTCGCTTCCACAAATATTTGACAAGAACAGATGTGTTAAATGTAATGTATCATCAAGACTTGGTGAAATCGCATAAAATAAATAGAGATCTCAAAGAAATGAGAAACCTGCCAGCATGCGTCAACCATGAAGCAGAAACGATGGATGCCGGGACGTGGCCTCATTCCTTGTTCTTGTTTTTCTTCTTCTTCCACCTGTAGAACCGTTTAAAAGGTTTTCTACCTCTTTTATTGCTTTGAGAAGGGCTGGAGGTCACCGTGCCGTTGGTCAACCAGTGCTGAACCTCAACAACTCTCCTTTGAGATGATGATAGTTGCTGTGTTTTTGTGCTTCGTGATCTTTCTCTACATAACACCGGCTGCTCTATCAGAGATATGGTAGATGAAGAGGTTGAAGAGGAGGAGGAAGGGCAATGATAAAAGTGAGAAGAATGGACAAAAGCTGGGCTGTTGGGAGCACTGTGCCATCTGCAACCTATTCGAGGATGAAAAGTCTTAGCATATTGTGGTGAGCCTGTGGTTGTGTCACTTAAAGAGATAAGCTCCTGGAGCTTCTCCACAACATGCGATAACACTGTACATGCTTGAGAATTCGCCTGCATGCTCTCAGAAATGTGTACAGTTGCTGAATCAATCTTCTTACTGAGCAGCTGGATACTTTCAGAACTGCTCTCCATGCAGCTGGCGGCCTGCTGCAGTGTGCTTCTCAATTCATTCAGACTTTCCTTCTCTGCAAGCCTTTTATAAGAGCAACTGGTGTTGAAGTGAACACTGTGCTTTGGGCTTGAGGGAGCAGTTTGGGTGTAAAAGGTGGTTCTAGAAATGAGTGGATTATAATGACACTTAGATGAGAGTATCCATGGGTCTGGCTTGGTCTCTGGGACAGATTTACCCACATCGCCCTTCTTCAGATTGTCTAAATCCAAAGAGAAATTATGCAGGGAGGCATAATGAGTTATGACATGAAGGATGAGAGGTGAAAGGAGTGAAATAGATAGAAAAACAGTCAGATCCTGAGGGAAAGTTGTTTTGAGAATCTCCAAACGCATGATTGTTGACCTTACCAATCCAAGTGGAGGTACAGACACAAGGGGTGGAGGAACTGAAGCCAGGGTTCCAGCCTCTCTGGTTGCGACAAGTAAAAGTGTTGCAACGATGGCGATACCTAGGAGAAACAATGCTTGGGGAAGAAGGGATCTTGAACGATACAGAGCTCTCCTTCCAGGGACTCTTCCTCATGGGGTTCAGGCCTCCAGTCAGCCGTCCCTTTGCTGAAAAGACTCCACGATGGATTGCCTGCCTCAAAGTTTCCCAATGGCTTTGAAAACCTCTACCAGCTTCAATCTATAACGGTTAATAATCAGATCACCAGAAATTATGCTTATTAAATCGTACAGATTCACCATGAATGATAAAATTACATTGTTATGTTCTACTAAAACTCTCCACAGGTAACATGTTTTTGCATCTGTAGCAACCTTGATATCTGTACATTTTTGTCCTGCTGATGTGAAATTCGGGATGTGGTTATTAATAAAAAAAACTGGGCCAAAGTAAAAACATAGTTAAAAAATAAATATGTTTTAAATTTGCTTGCATACTCACCAGAGGCTGATTGTTTTTGACCAAGCAAACAATCCTCATGGCTTCTTCATCTTCAGGCAGGTCAATAGGTAGAGGGGGTAGATCAGGCTCGTAGTCCTTCAGGCTTACTGTGTCATGAGCAGAGAGGAGAGCCTAAAAATATATACAAGCTAACATCAGTTCTGTGATCTGCATGACATTTTATGGTTACACAAAAATGTATTCAGGGATGAGGTTTCCAAATATCGTGGGAAATAAAATCCATAATTTTTTTCTTTTGTCAAAGACACATGAGTCTCTATGGAAGAAATACTCACTTGCAGAGTTGGCTGACTCAAGAGTGCATATAGCTCTTGAACTTCATTTGATGGGTTTTGGACAGCCAGAAGATCAGATAGAATCTAGAGTACCAAACAAGAATCAAGATTGGTTGGAAACCAAGTAAAAAAACATCTTTAGGAATATAATCTAAGATACAAGCAGCCGAAAGTCCTCAGGGTGCACTCCCTTAGAGATAGAAAAAGGAGCTCACAGTCACAGGGAACTCAGAGTAGACTAGCCAGAGGTGGTGGTTTGGATGATGGAAGGAACAACATGTAGTGACACTAAAGCCAGAATCAAAACCTAAAAAATAGCCGTCAAAATAGTTACCAATTCCAGCCATTGAGATCCAAGATAGAGGGTTTTTACTTGTGGGCTACACTACACTTTAGGTCAGAGTCGAGATTGTTCAATCTGTTACTTGTTGAAATCCAGCTCTGACCAATTCCAAATACAGCTAAAACAAACCTTTTAGTTAGTATTTATTTAAGCACGCTTTATTCAGATCCAGCTATTGGAATTTAGAGGCAGGTTCAGAAAATGTTGACAAGTAACATAACAATAAACTAGTCTTGTTTATTTTTATTTCTCATTGTTATTTGTGTGTGTGTGCATGCGTGCGTGTGTGTATATATATATATATATATATATATATATATATATATATATATATATATATATATATATATGCCAACCTGTAGAGAGAGTCCCGATGAATACGAGAGATGTGGCTTAGCCGGACACTTTAGTTGCCTCTGTAGACATTCATACACCTGGATAGAAAAATGACACTGAATCCTCATTTAAGTCTTTCCATTTAAATCTCTCATGCATCACAGATTCTACCTTTAAAAGTGACTGCAACCAGGGGGCCTTAAGAAGACTGTACAATAGTTCAGCTCCATTTATGTCTTTATTGATGGAGCCCCTCACCTCAGCTATCACATGAGCCAAGATCTGCTCCAGGCCTGGAATATTGATGGTAAAATAAATAAATAAAGATTAAAGGGGTAAAAAAAGTTTCACTCTCAGACTATAGAAAGACGATTAAAAAAAATATTACAACAAGCACTTGCTATTTCACTTGGATGTTTAAACTTGGTTTAAAATTTTGCATCAAAAAATGAGACTACCCTGTTCACCATATGTACTGTAATGTTTAAATTCCACTATGATGTTTAGCTACTGTTAGTTTCAATATGACGCTAATATGCTAAACTAAACTATATTTCAAGATGACAGCCTCCAAGTTTAAGTGCTTGTAATTCATTACCTTTCTCCCCCATCTCCAGTGGAGCTGACTCAGGATCAGTCTCCACTCCGGGTGCCATTGTCAGTCCTGGAGTTTTTTAATGTTCAAAGAATAGGACAGCCATGTACTGAACCGCCTCATTTACAGCTGTTGTACAAAACAAAACTGCTTATTAGTTTGGCTTCTGGAGGTTTCAGGGAAAGTATTAAAAAAAGGTAAAACATTTTCATACTAAGCAGCCTTTAGTGGATTGGTGCAACTATATTGTTCTTTATTTGTCAAGGTAAACTTTATATTTCCAATGATTTTGGAATTGTAAATTCATGTAAAGCTGCATCATATACCAGAAGACTCACCACTTTCTGACTAAGCACAAGGAAGGAGAGATTAATGGCATCAACTAAACACAGGGGATGGGTAATAAACAGAAATCAGCAGGTAAATTAGCTATACTGGGTTAACCCCAACTCTGCTCTTGGCCTGATTGGGTAACTAGTCTTAGGCTGCATGGTACTATTTTTGATATTTAACATAAGGATCTTTACTTGTAGACCTACACATTTGTAAATAACATGAAAAATATTTATTCTATCAGGCATTTATGTGTTAAATTTACGAAGTAAGGACAATAAACTGATTAAAGGCTGAAAGCGTCCAGATTGGGAATCCAGAAATCCCTGAAAGGAGGTGTTCTACAAATCTCCTCATTAACCTCTTGACCTTGAGTAAAACACTTAAGTACATGTTACTTAAGGTGATGAATGTAGTCTACAAGAATTGAGAAACATCAGATCTTCTTCAAAGAAAACAAATTAATCAGAAGCAAATTTTTTATTTTCTGTAATGATTTCTTCAAAATAAAGTTCAAACATATTTTATTAGTTACAGGTCATCTTAGTTTTCTTTGTTCAGCTGTATCACATGTTATGTAGAATGCTGCACATTTGTACTTGTAATAGTTTCTTTTGAGAGATTCTGTGGCAGACTTATTTTTTTTTTGACAAAATACATGGGCACAACCAATTTTTACTGCTGGATATATCCAACTTTACACTGAACCCACCCTAAGGCATCACAAAACAAGAATTTTCCATTTCAATGATAACACCCTGCTTCGTTTGTTCAACAAAAAGATAGCAACTCTGAAAGCAAGAAGCAGGAACCCACAGCAAGGCAGAGAGACTCTTAAGACAGCAAATCCCACTTACCTGTTTCTCCCTCGTACTCATACGACTCCTCAGATTGAGTTCATACAACAGACTGAAGAGCTTCTGAAGCAGGTCTGGGTCATGATGACAGTCAGATATAGTTCACTCCAATATTAGAGCGTAAAAGGGAGAATAACATGAAGAGGATTCCATTACAGAAGTCCTCCTGGAAAAAAGAAGTGTAATCCCTCTCTATCCTGCCTAATCCCTTGCATGCAAATGATTCCGCTGGGGAGAGAGACACAGAGAGAGTAGAGGAACGTGAGAAGGGAAATTAGTCAGGGAGAATTTCAAGGCTGATTAGAGATGTCTCTGTTGGTATATATAATACTTCAATATTCTTCATGACGGATCATTATGTATTAAACATCCGCCTGAAACTAAATTCAGTCATTAGAATTGAAAACATTTAAAGCTCACTCACTCCACTCTCTGCCCCACTCACTCTTGACCCCACACACACACACTTACAAGCTGACGATCCACTCTGCAGCATCACCTACGCACATGTGTATGGTATGTAATCCTCTACTCTAGATTAAAACACAGAATTACATACCCGCATTTGTTTTTAACACATTGCACTGCACTGGACATGCAGATCAGGGTCACCTGTTCATGTTAGTGGTTAGTTGGAGACTGGTTTGAGCAGATGCATCATGAGGCTATTTGCAGTTAAAGTATTAAAATGGTCACTCAATACAATCCTTGTCTAAAAAAAAGCTTAATCTTTCTTTATACGTGCATTAAATGCAAAAAAAAATTGTATGTAAAAAAAAAAGCCACAATAACATTGTCAATTTTGTTTAGTGGACTTGGAACAAGTGTAATATAGTGGTATAATCTATAAATAGTTAATAATGTATTATAATAATATTAATTAAATATTATAAATATACAATTAGATCAAACATTAGCCTCATAATATCAAAAACGTATCGCCATATTTTTTTAAATAAATTAAATTAAATTAAAAAAAATTCTTTAGAACATTTGAGATCTTTGAACTAAAATAAACTTAAAGTTAGTGCCACAAGCCCCAGGAAGTCTAGGGTGGGATCCTATGATTTGTGATGTCACAAACCCAGAAATGTGAAAACATGTTTTTAGATGGTGTTAAAGACTTGTGTAGACAAGCAAAATTTATTTTAGTAGATTTTTATAATTTTACGGTAGTTGAGTAGATACACAACATCTTTGGCTAACACATGTTAAGTCCTCTTTGAGGGTATATGTTTATTTTCCAAATGGTTGATTATGTTGGAAGGTTTAAATAAAATAAAATAACAATCAACATTCTCAACTGGATTTATTGCCATCCATATGATTTATGAGTCGTTACACAGTTTTAGCAAGTCTTACAAAATCCTTCAACTCTGTCTCACACACAGACACAGATTTAAACACAGGTTGAAACAGGAAGCACAGTGAGGAAGAAGTACAATCGGACTTCTTATATAAACAATACGACATGAATTGTGATCTTCATGCAGATTGTAGACATAAACCATTCTTCACCCAAACAGTCTGACTGATTAGAAATTGCAAGACAAAAAAAAAAATTCTGATCTATGGGTTTTCTAAGCAAATCATCATTCTCTGTTTAGTGTTTCTCCTCAGAATGTGTCTGGACTACAGTCTGATCAAACCAGCAAATAAATAAAACAATGGCAATAAAAAAGTATTTCCTGGTTACAGAGAAGTGATGAAACTCAAGCTCATAACTCAGTCTGAGGCACTTTTAAGAATACTGTATTTCAGCAGAAGAAACATGCAAACTCGTAAAGAATGCTAATGGACTTTGTGCATTCTCGTTAAAAATTAAAACATATCATTATTAATGCACTTCCCAACTGGTTGCAATGGTTTGGATCACATTAAAAAAGTGTTTTACTTGGTATTAGAATTAAACGTTTCGAATAAGGGGTTGCTACAAGTAAGAGTAAAAGTGAGTATTATTTGTAGTCTCATACTAAACTCACAGCACCCATAATAATAATTTTATGACACACCAAACTGTACTCAGACTTGCAGCTAGCGCATTTACATGTCATAAAATTTAGTTTTCTCATCAAATACAATGAAAGTGGATTTGTTTAGCTATGTTATTACTGACTTAACTCAAACAGGTTATAGATAGCTTTGGGGAATTACATTTTTAATTTTTAAGTTTTTTTTAATTATTGGGAAAACACAGGACACAGCTTTCAGGACTAAATTAGTTTAGCAGGAGTCACTATGGAAGGGAAAACACACACAAAAAATGCAATTCAGAAAGTCGGGCAAACTGAAACAATTCACCTTTTTCTGAAATTAAAGTGAAATTTAATAAAGTGGACAAATTAATTTAGTGTCTCTAAACCGTTGATTTCACTACATTTTAGTGATAATATAACATTTACCAAAATCAAAAGCTTGCTTTTTAGATTCAGAAAAAAAGCTCCCGATAGATAAGAAAAGATAAAAAAAAAAAAAAAAAAAAAAAATGAAATTAGTTTTAAAAGTTCTTGCTAAACATTCTAGACACTTTTTGGTCACTTGCATTCAAGGCAGTGTGCTATAAGTTCTGTAAAACAATCAAGTAAAGGAGAATTGGATGGCAAATGTTTGGTATGGATGCAATACACTCTAGTTCATGGAAACAACACTCTTATTTAAATACAAAATGAAACCGATCATTTTTGACTGAGGAAGACCGAATGTCAAGACTCTCTCTTATACAGTAAATCAACTCCAAGTGTGTCCAGCGATGTAATCCAGCGATGAAACACTTTGGCTTGTCACACAGTAACGACACGCACGGTTTCAAGCACTCTGTTTGTCAGTCATTTCACAGTCTTACCAGATGGTCAGGAGTTTTTCTGATTACGTGATCTTTTCATGCTGGATTTGATAGTAGCATGCCTGTGTGAAAAAAGTCAGCTCTCAGTATTTTCCCCATTTTCATATACAGTGGTACCTTGAGATACGAACTTAATCCGTTCCGCAGTAGCCTTCGTATGCTGGATTTAAAAAAAAAATTTTAAAAAAATTTTGAAGCAAGTTTTACATGTAAAATGCCTAATCTGTTCCAATCCACACAGAACACTTAGAATAAAAAAAAAACATGGAAAACCGGAGACAAATAAACTAGGATTGTTCAATCCTTAAAAGTACAAATAATAACCCTTTAGGACACCAACATGAAACCGAAAGTGTGCATGAAGTGAGGGGTGTCATGTGTATAATCTGACCAATAGGAGAGCAGGATGCTATGCACTGCATCATGGCTGGAACTGAAGAATAGGAGATCAGAACTGCTGGTGGCGTGTTGAATGCAGTGACGTGATGCCCAGTGTTGTCTTCCATCCGAATTTCAAATGTTTTTCATATCCTGATATTTTTTTCTTATCAAGAACCTAAATATTTTTTGATCTTTCGTATGTTGGATTTTATGTAACGTGAAACGTTATATCTTAAGGTACCATTGTATTGTCAACAATAATTAGTCTAGTGCACCTCAATGCTCTTATACCAAGTTCTTTTTACCTCTTTATATTTCAGATTAAATGCCACTAAATTACATTACATTAAACTGAATGTCTCAGTAAACAATTTATTGAAATCAATGTAGACATATCTACACATTTTATTTTTATAATGACTATTAAAAGATTTGTACACAGTTGGCAGCAACTTTTGGGACTGAAAGTTCCCATAAACTAAAGTGAAGATATCAGAACTGAAAGTAAAAGTTGATAGATGAAGACCTCTAACCTTGAGTGTGGTGAACATGATGCCATGCTCTCCATGTTGCACACATGGATCCATCAGGTCCTCAATGAGACTGACCTCTGACCCCAAATTCCTTATCCTAGAAAATACAGTTGTAAATTAGTGCAACCTTTCTTTCTAAATTTAAGTTACTAAAATATTTGTTTTAAGTAATTTAATTCACCAAAGAGCCAAAAAGACAGAAAACATTGCTGAGTCTTAAATCAAATGTGTGAAATTAGCAATATTTTCCCCTTTAATCGACAGACACTTTTTTTTTTCAAAAAATCATTGTAACGGTTTTAAGTTCATTTTTTTATAATAAAAAATAAAATATTATTTTGTAATTATATCTGATGGTTCATAAACTAAAAAGGAGAAGTTTACTAAAATCATTTTAATATAACACAATACATTTGAAATAAACTAGCTGAATCTATCCACTTTAAGGTGCAGTACGCAATTTTTCAAACACCCTTAAGGGTGCAAGAGCTATAAAAATATTGACTAATCTGTTTTGTCTAGGTGAGTTTTTGTTTAGCAGATGTCAAATGTCAACCCAAATACCCCCTACAGCACCTTTAAATTGAACATACTTCATTATAACTAGATTTGCTGGGATAAATATGCGTAAACATTTGTAATAATACAATCCCACAAAGCGTATGTTAGATGACAGCTTTGAATCAAAGGTATTCAATGCTTATTGAAACATATTACAAATAGAAGTATTGTTCTGATATTGTTCCAATTTGTTCCAAAACGTTGTGTCAAAAATATCTGCCTTTAAAAGGATGGATATAATTCTCACCGTGCACGCAGAACCACAAAGAGGAAAACTGGAAACAAGTCATCCATCGACCACAGGAAGTCCTGTTTGAGGAGAGCGAGGACTTCTTGTGTGATCTCCTCAAAGGTTAGCTGGATGACCTGTAGCTTGTCAGAGGGGGTGAACGTTGTGCTGTCGAAATCAAATGAGGCACAATCTTGAAAACATGCTGCTGATGATAAACAGAAGTCATCAATCAAAACTTAAGATGAATCTTCAACCTTATCTGCTGTAACGTCTCGACTGCAGAGGAGAAGCAGGAATCCTTTGTGCTTGAGACAACCTAAAGAGATAAAACACATTTATAATGTTATTATGTGAGATTTTTAAAAAGTTAATAAAGAGTTTATAAAAGTTTAAGCCTCTTGAAAGTGAGATTTCACTCTCTTCAATTAATCCTAGATTTAATAGTTTTAATGCAGACAATAAACCCTTTTGAAATCCCTTCATGTGACTTGTGGTTCTGATACAAAGGGAATTTCCTAAAATTAGGGGTGAAACAAATTATTATGGCACAATAAATAATGATAAAAAATGTTCCAAATGAAGTTTACCATATGTTTGTTAACTATAACTAATAATTAGGTTAGTAAATTAGTAAAGCTTTTACAAGTCAAATCAAATTTGCCAGCTTAGCTGTTTATGGTTACTTTAACAAACACATATGTGCAAATACATTGGGAAACCTTTCCAAAAAATTCATTTCATGCTAGTGTCCTTGAGTTTAAATCCTTCTCTCAAAGACAAGAAAAAAAACAGACAAAGAATAGAGCTTAACGTCTCTTCACTTACCAATGGGGTAAACTGTCGTAAAAGGCACATTCCTTCATCAACCCCCATTATTACATTATTAACACACAGGCCTAAAGGCCTTTTTGGTCAACTGACAAAAATCATATTATGATTATTTTCAACTACACTATTAAACTTAAAAAGTTGCAGACCTTCTAGGGTTGTGTTTATTTATTTATTACACCATCATTTCATTTATCCATGGTTATTCTATAAAATATCATTTTAATATTACTAATTAAATTGTGTGAATTAATATTTGCAGAGAAAAATTGGTTCTGCATTTCAAAAATCAGATCACAAATGGAAGCCAATCAGGATTGGCCACCACAGTGCCTCCTATGCAAGTGCATCATGAGATTAAATGGTAACATGAGACCAGGAATTGCTCTTCAACATGTTTCCAGAAGGCACATAGGTGTCCAGCTGAAAGGTCCAGAATTCTGTAAAATGTATTATTCATGGATGTTTGAGTTTGCCACAGTTGTTTCTACTGGAACAAGCTGTGATTTAGAGGACTCAACACTAAACTCAAAATCAACACTAGTCATGTCTGAAAGTTATTTAACTGCTCTTTTACAATTGTTTGAAAAACATTTTATATTTACTTGCAGCCAATTATCTCCACTCTTATTTTAATGGAAAAACCAGCACAACGCTATAAAACCATACAGTGTGTGTTGTATAATATTTATGTGCTTTTGAGTTTATTAGAAGCATGATTGCATTTCTAAAAAGGTATAACAATTTTTTACCTGTTGCTTTTCTCCAAATACGGTGATCGTCACAGGCCAGAATTTCCTATCAGAAATTGTTTTTAGTGAGATTGACCACAAAAATGATATGCTCTATGCTAGGAGGAAAGGGGGGACTCACTCTTGCACCCCGAGGAAAGCGAGTAGTGCCAAATCGGGTTGCTTGTTGAGCCGGATCACACACTCCCAGTACACATCATCCTCCTTTTCTTTCTCCAGAGCGTAGAGAGTGAAGAGAGGAGGATAGAGACGTGGAAGGAGAACCGGCAAAAGGAGAGCAGACCTGCTGACCACACACCTGAAACATACAGACAAATTTAATACTACTGTATTTCTGACATTGTTGTCAGACCAATGAGTATGAAAAAATATTTTAAATAATTATAAAGCACAATTATAAAGCACAACACACAAAAACACAAACTCAAAATCATACATTGGTGATAAATGTTCTTATCTAAAAATTTCTAAGCAGAGGATCCTTAAAATAGTTTTTGAACATAATTGACTCTATGGATCTAAAACAAAATCAACACTAGTCACGTCTGAACGTTGCAAAGCAAATGATTGCCACTCCGGTTTAGTGACAATAACAGTAGAAAGCTATAACCACATGGTTTATGTTGTATAAGTAATATATGCTGTCTTTCACACAGATCTTCCTTTTTGTTCCATACACTTCTATCAAAAACTATGGTTAAAAAATATTATTTATTTGTAGTCAAAAAGCTTCTTTTTCTTTTATGTCCAATATAGCAAACTAGCAAGTAAATAAAAAAGCTTAAAAAAGAATATTAATTGTATATTGCAATTAATAATGTTTAAATCTTTTAATGTAGTTAAAGGCAAAACTAAAAGGGTGTTTTATGTTTTTACAAAAAACTATCAAATAAAAACAGCTGCCTTTGGACTTATACAGGAAAACCACCGTTCAAGATTAAAGACACTGTTTGTAATCAAGAGTTTAAAAAAACTCAGTTAACATGCTACTGACACAGAAACTTTAAACTTTCGAACTAACTTTCAAACTAAACTTTTCATCTTCAATATCACATTGGCTGAGTTAGTCAACCTGAGATGAATGTTTTGTGTAAAGGAAGTGATGTGTCGTTTCTGAACAAATGAATGAAACTCATGAGGAATAATTCTTTTTAGGGAGAGTTTCTCTTTCACTGAACGCATTCAACTGAATGAACTGATTCTTCTCCATCCATGTTCAGTCCCAGATTACATTTCACATGGTAATGTGTTGACATTTTGCATCTTTGTTGTAAAGTTTGCGGGTACATCTGGATTTTTTCGGATAACAAAATCTCCAAAATGAACAAAGCATCCCATCACAAGTGGTGGGAGAATACAAGATTGGTTGGTAGAAACCTCCCATAAAAAGAACATCCAAATTCCATTCCTCCGAGGCAAGTTAGCCAAGCCTATATGTAGCCCTTGAACCCAAAAAATGATTACATGTTTTGTTTCTCTTCATACCCAGGTTTAGGAGACTCCAGCGGCTTTTCTGCAGGGTCTGAGCCACTCTTCTCTTTCAGTGAGTCAGCCAGCGATCCTCCTTCCTCTGGCAGATCAGGGAAGAGGAATCTGAACACAAACACATGCATGTAAATTTTAACAAACAAGTTGCCTAAATGAGACTTGTGCTTGACACTCTTACCTGACAAGCTGGAAGATGCGGCTGAGATAAGACTTGATCTCATTCACCGCCTGAGGCAATAATCTACGGTTTGCCCCCACACCAACATATGTCATTCGGTACACAGAAACCAGAGTCTCCACCAGACGCCCCAGAGGATGCAGAGGGGTGTCACACGCCTATCGTAATTTAAATAAAATAACATAATAATCAGACAACTAATGGGGCCAAGCCAGGTATATAGCAAAAGAAAGATACACTGCTGGTTACTGGTTTGATTACTCAAGATAAGTGATCACCTTGACAAGGTAGCGACGGATTGTATGATAGACCTCTAACGTCACAGGACCCACATGATGAGGGATGAACTCAAGACTCTCCAGTGATTTGTGCTGTGAGCGACTCAGCAGCTCGGGACTAAAATGTAAACACATCATGCACTGATTATTTCATTCAATCAAAATCTATGGTAGCACTTTACATCCCACAAATTACAGGGTAATTATTAGTAATAACAGGGTACTTTCCCTTAATTACATATTAATAACCTGCTAACTATAGCATAATTACAGTGTACAACTTAATGGATAATCATTAATAAGAACCGTGCACTTTTCAAAAATGATTTTGTAATAATTATATGGTAATAACATGTAATTTTCCGTTATCAATACAGTAGTAAAAAATTATAATTGTGTAATCATTAACTCATTGTGCAATCAAAAGTAAAGCATATGTTACTGTGTAAAATTGCCCATTAATGTGTGGTAATTATGCTGTAATTATCAGATTAATATCATGTAATTTAGGGGAAGTATCCTGATATTACAAATAATTTTTACTGATGTAAATTGTAAAAATGTAATTTGGGGGCTGTAATCGAATGTGTTACCAAATGCATTTATATAGCTCTTTTGACATTGCTTTCAAGCAGCTACACAAAAGGCCTATTGAGGATTTGGTAAAAAAACAACAACATTTGAATTCATAATAGTTAATTGTATGGGGTAAAAACAGAATTACAAATTAGGGTTAACATAAGAAACATAGAATTCCTTTTGAAATACAAGAAATATAATTGTACTTGTTCAATCTATGTGGGTTTAAGATTTTATTTTAGATTTTGTTGCAATATAATATTTTAACAATGAAATACTATACAGAAAGAATTAAGTACAATGTGGTAAACAAACAGGATACAATATATTAATATAAATAAATAACAATATGAGTACTAATAGAGAGAGTACGCATTAGTTTTTCACATAGCAAGAAGTGTTGCATACATCCAATCATACCAATCAGACATGTTAAAGAGAATCTGGAAAGGGCTCCCATACAGTTTGAAATCTGGATTGGGACTTGGACTGTGTTTAACATATTTCTTTAAAATGAATGATATGAAATAGTTATGAAAGCCAGGATTAAAAGTGCGCTTTCGAGTCAAAAAATATAAAATGAACCATACCCAAAGATAAAAACTGCTGTTGAGGATTTAAAAAAGTAAATAGTTCTTCTGATGTTCCCATTAACGTCAATGTAGGCGAGGTCAATATTAGGAGGAAATCATTAACATGTTACATAAGACTAATTTGTGGGCAATATAGAGTACCCTATTCTTATTTCATGTTTTTATGTTGTGGGAAGAAAATAATTTAGCACCCTGCAAAAAAAAATATGCATGTGATCTCACAAAAGAAGTCAGCTGAGGAGTTCTGCTGCTAATCCCCCTTGTGTGCCCCTTGTAAACGCAACTTGGGGTCCAATACTTTTTTCTTCTCACTGTATTCCTTTCTCCTTGGCATTGCTATTAAAATCAAACCACCCTTTAGATACTTTTAACAGATTAGAGTTGTTTCTAACTTGCAAGACGTATTAAAGTTTCTAAACCTTACTAAATCTTAACGCACCATTAACTGTTCAAATATCACATTATGCTAACTTAAAATTTTTAAATGTATTGCAAAATTTGTAACACAAGTATGAACCAATAGCTTATATTCAAAATATAATGATAAACCTATAACAACAAAACTGTGTACACTGTGTTAAAGGTGTCACCTATCTCTCTGCTGTCTCAGGTTAGCTGTAAGAGCTATGGCGATATTGTCCCACGCTGCAGTGGTTTGACCCTTCGCTGGAGAATCACATCCCAGTCTGTTCCAGCACTCCAGAAACACTGCCCTCCACTTCTCCTCAGAGTGAACTGCTAGCTGGCCGAGTTTACTGCAGATAAACACAAACAACGCTCACTTGCTGGCTTGGTATTTTCACCTCTTTGTGAGTATCAGAGAACACCCTTACAGTGCATGACTCTTCTCTTTGTCTGAGTCATACAGACTGGGCTTGAAGTAGGATCCAGACATCTTTAGTCCTGTTCCCCAAACCCCACTAAAAGAGCCTTCGATGTAGTCCCCGTTTGGCATGGTCAACACACCCTGAGGAAAGAGAGGATTATAGGGTATTCAACAGGTGTTACACCCTTAATGGTGTTACTCTTACTGCTAATATAATTTTTTATTTAATTCAATTTTTAACAACTATCTTCAGTTATATTTATCTGGACATTTCTAAGATTTACATTTCATTTAATTTAATTTAGACCCTTTTTAAGACCATCTAACTTGAAATTAAACATTGAATTATGTATGAGTAAAATTGGTAGAGGCATCCTTATAGAATATTTTTGGAGGAAACCTATACCAACGTTTCATCAACTGAATAATTCCCATGTTTTTTAACTGGTATTTGTAAGTTTTGGAAGACAAGTTTGCCAATTTGGAAAATATTAATAAACTATAAAAGCCATAAAAAATTCAGCTATTTTGAAAAGCTGAATATGCAATATCACATTATTTGTGATCACAAAGATAACAGAAAACAATGCATAACGCCTTTAATTTAGATTTACGCCTTTAATTTAGATTTACGCATTTTGCGTAACCCTAGACCTAGGTTAGAACCCTAACCCTAACCCAAAGTGACTTACAATAGAGGAGAGACAAAATTCTATTTTACAAAGTCTAACTCGAGTTGCTAACAATAGAAGTTGTATCAGCTGATCAATCAATCATAGAAAGAAAGAAAACAAAATAGAAGAAAGAAAAGGAAGAATTTTTAGTTCCTTGAAGAAAATGGATTTTTGCAATAATTTCATCATGTTTTAATAATCACTGAACCAGTCATGCCCTTAGAATGCCCCTCTGTGACTTTCCATTTATGTTTTAGAGGAATATATATCCATGGGTGTTCTGAACAATTAGTGACCCTGCCCTGATCGTATCCGTAGATATTTTTAAAAAATTTTTCCTTAATATCTAGGAAAACAAGGACATTTTTCCATTTTATTTGTGTATTTCTTTCTTATAGATTGAAGTGTATGAGTGCCACAGAACGATTTATGAGCAGGGTCCCAGGTTGCTAGTGTACACATGGATCACCTTTCCACTTAGAGTCCAGTCCTCTGCAAACTCCCCTTCAAATATGGTGTCATCTTCAGACAGCAACACCCCAGTTCCCTTGAAGGAATACAAATAACCAGTAAAACAAATCAAAGGATGTTCTGAATATACAGAGGCACCTTGTTTGGCTCCCACAGTGGAAATGAAACCAGAATCAGTGTCCGTGAATCTCACCATCATTTTATTGTTGCTGAAAGCTCCTTCATAGTAGAGTCCAAACTGTGTAACAACAACTCCATTCCCCTGCCGTTGATCGTCCAGCCACATTCCCATATACTTCTCCCCTCTGACACAAAAGTTTACACTTACAACTAAAGAACAAATGTAGTGCATATTTTCTGCTGCATTCTTGTAAATTAAAATGAAAGACTAAACCAGTATTTTTAGGTCCTCAGATTCATTCTTTTAAATAACTCATGCACAAAAGTTTTATTTTATTTGTAGTGTGATACCACAACGGATATAAAAAAAGACTGGTAATCTAAAGAGAAAATCTAACTGGATTCTAGAAGGCTTTATCATGAATTCTTAAAGTAACTTCATCTTGATCATCATTATACACTCGTTAGTATACCTGGTGATGTCATCAAATACACCATAGCCAGATTTCCTGTCGTACTGCCACTGGCCGATGAAGACGCTGGGAGAAGTAGAATTCAGCTTCCCATTGCGCAGCATCGCATGACCGTGACGCACGTTGTGTTGAAACGAGCCCTCGTATACTTCACCAGAGGCATATCTGAACACAGACAGTCATTTGTGCTAAATTGAGCCATATCCACAGATTTATAACAAAAATCAGATGAACTTAGAAATTGCAACTATATAAAATAAGAAAAGACACATTTTTAAATAATAACTATTATTGTGAACTTTTATCAACAATACAAAAACAATGGAGTGTAGTTTTACACAATAATTTAGCATATATCTGTATAACTTTATATATCTATCTTTAACAATAAAAACATTTAAAAGGCAGTTCATTCTTAAAGAGACTTCTTTGATTGCATGATTAAATTACAACTGAATATGTTTTTACATAATTGACACAGATTTTAATAGAAATACAAAACACTTTTATTGTGAAAAACATTGCTGTAATTACTCTTTTGGCTTAACTTTATTTTAACTAGTTGTGTGGAAAAAAAAACGTTGTCGAAAAAAGTAAAGCTGAAATGATTATTAATTCTATGCATTCAAAATTGCTGAACTGAAATAAAGATGATGAATTATTATATTCCTGAGCTCTATAAACAAGAAAATAAAGGAAGGGGATATTCCAACCTCAACAGAGATTTTGGTGTAAAAAATGTAACTAGATATTTGTTAAATAAATTTTTTTTTACAAAAACTGTGAACCACATGAACAAATTCAGATAAATTAAAACAATTGGCCACCTATGGTAGACATCATCACATTCCTACCCGTTACGATAGCAACAGACCATGGATCATTCATTACGCTCTTGTTTTCTTAAGTCTTGTTTTTACATGTGACAAACGTCAGATCAAGAATATAGAAATGTAAAATATAACCAGGCAATGCTGATGGGCAAATCTTGAACCACAATGTATGCTTTAATCATACAATTTACCATTAACCTATAGTGTTTTTGGTGTTGATATAAAAATTAGATGTCAGGTAATGCTAAACATAAGTAATGCTCGGAAATGTAACTTTTAAATGCATCAATTTAAGGTTTTAAAATTCAACTATTGTAATAACAGTTTTTTTCACAGTGCTAAAATGACAATGCTAGCATGTCAATCATGCACCTTGTACAGGCAAAAACAAAATACATATACATAAAATGTTTAATACTGATAGTTATTACTAGACAGTGTAACATATATGCCTTAATTTCACCTGCACAGACCTATAAAACATCAATACATAATACAAAAATGTGTTATGTTATGCTGCTAACAAAATAGACGTAAAAACCTGAATATTCCAAAACCATGCATCTTCCCGTCCTTCCACTGCCCTTGATAGTGATCACAAGCGTTTGAGTTTTTGTTCGGCATGACATAATCTCCCAAGCTGCACAGAAAACAATAAGATGGCAATAAAATTAACAGATGTGATGCATTATGACCTCATAAACCTGATAATACTTACCCGTCCTCAAGCCCATTCTTGAACATCCCAGTGTACATACGTCCGTCGGGCCATTTCACCACACCCCTAGAAACAAAACACAGCAAATAAAAAAAAATTTCACACCCAAAATCCTCTCCACAGTGACCTACCGGCCATGAGGCTTCCCAGAGACCCACCGCCCCTCATAGGTGGCCTCCTTAAGTCTCCCATCTTTGTAGAAAGTGTATGAGGCTGTTCGTGAAATTGGAGGATCTGCCCTCTGTGTCACCCCTGTAGAAGGTGGTATCCCATCATGCCCCAGTCCACTAAGAGCCTGCTCCACAGCTTGGTTTATAGAACGAAGCCACTTTGCCTTAAAGCATTTCAAGCCCCATAAAGTCAAAAAGTTTACCATTAGCAAAAGCTCCTTTTGACAGAAGTTAGCTCTACCTTCTCAGCTGGAGATGAAGCCAGAAGAGTGAAGGTTTCCTCGGGAGAGGTCACTTTTAAACCGTATCTGAAGAGTAAAACACAAATTAAATTTTGAAAAACCTCCGCAAGCTCATACACCCCTACATGTCCCACAGAAGCCTGCGCTCAGAGAAGGAACAGAACCTTCTGGTTCCATCCCACAAAGGCAGAAAATCTCTTAGCAGAAACCCTCTCACCGTCCCTGGTTGGTGGAACAAACCTTCTGATCAAATTAGAAAAGCAGCAACACTAGCAGCTTTCTAAAAGCATCTGAAAATTCTTCTCTTCAAGGAACACTTACTATGAAAAAAACTATTTTCTCTTTACTTTCTTCCTGCTACGGTTGATTGATCAGTCGATACAACTTCTACCTTGAGGGAACTAAGTGGCCTTTCTAAAGCTGCTTTAAAGCAACTGCTCCATGTATAAAACATTTTGATTGATTGATTGGAGTTAAAAGATGTAGGTAGAGGGGATTGGCTGACTCACAGGCCGGTGTTCTCCTCAGCAATGGGCTCCACCCACAGCGTGGCCAATGGGAAAATGTGATGAGTAGAAAACTGTCAGTAGTAGAAAAGAAACATAACTCTTGATGTCTTTTCCAATAAGGTCATACAATTCCATAAATAACTGATTCTCAACAGAGCGCTTACTGTACACTACACAATTGAACAGTTGTAGGGATTTGCATTTTGAGCTTTTTGCATTCCATCTTATATATTCATTTGTATTACTTTATGGGGCATTTTACCTTTACCAACAGAACATTTGACAGAAAAGAAGTAAAGTGGGAGAGGGGACAGGATCATACTTGTTTGTGCTTTGAGTCAATTCATCAATACTTTTTAAAAGAGGACTTTAGTGTCCTTTTAATCAGCTGTTTATGTTGAAGTTGAATTGCTTACTATTATCTACTGTATATCTCTCAGGGCATTGGTTAACATTAACTTTAACTGAAATGAACTCAATTGAATCTCATTCAACTAAACTTAATCGAATATACTGTAACTGAACAAAATATAACAAAACCAAACCTAATAAACAAACTAATTCAAACCTAAATTCACCCTCCTTTTGTGTTTGATTTTTGTAATCATCTCATGTTAATGGGTTGATTTATTTAATCGGGTTTATTATTTTTGGTTTGCCCCTCTCTGGGTTTTTTGTCAGTATAGATGTGCACTATGCAAGTCTTGTGGCCATTGAAATGAACAAATTCACCTCAACTGTCTAGACATGCTGTAGTTTTTGTGCATGTATGAGGGAAAACCAGACAAAAAAATCCTATGGTCAGGAGAGGAACTGACTTATGATTTCAGTTTTGGCTCTAATTATTACAACTTTTTCGAAACCAAACCCAACAACGCAAAGGTCACATCATTTTATGATTTAGTGAAAATATATATTTTTTATTACTTTACTTTTAAATTAAGGAACAGTACAGTTGACAGGTTCTCAGTAGATCTTAAACTCACACATGTTGATAGATATTACATGGAACAATAAGCAGGTCAATGCTGCCCTTAACACAAAAGGATGGTTAACTAAACTTACTTTAAAGGGAACTAAACTAAGGCAATATTTTATTGTCTGATTTTAAAAATTCAAACCATTTTCTTTTAAAATATTTGTTCTGTCATAGAACTTAACAATGTATTGAAACAACACACACACACGAACACGAACACACGCACACACATCAAGGGACAAATGTTGGGAAAGCATCAAAGGAACCATCTCAAAAACTCCTTATTACATTCACAAGTACATGTAAAAAATCTTATAATTAACACGTACAGCATGCCCCTTCCTACAACCAGATAAATGTACTCCACATCAGTGCATTACTGCTATCATTCAGTTAAATTAACAAAGGGTTGCAAGCAGGAAGCCTTGGAACGTACCCAGCCAGATGTACTGCAAATCAAGGGTTTCACTCACAATGATTTATGGAGATTTATATACGATAAAATACTGTCGGTTCAATCTAACATCTAGAACAACACTGTATCATTTCCATGCATGATATCTGATAAAGGGATACTCCTGAGTTAAACAACAAAAAAGGAAGATATTTGTGTATTATTTAATCCTATATAAAAATAGAGAGTGGAAGAATGGAGAGAAGAAAGTTATGGCACAGACAAATTAAAACTGGTGAAAATAATCACCTGTCTCTATGCTAATACATGTCAGTCAACACATTCTCATTTATATATAGGAAAAATTTATGATCAAAAAGAGAATCCAGCCCATAGACAAAATCCTATGATTTATAGGAAATCTTTGATAGAGGAAAAATATTTTTGATCGATTTTCTGGTTTTATTAAAACAAGAATATTCCTTTAGCAGAATCACTTGCCAAACACTACAGCTGAAAGGTGCATCCTGGGGCTCTAGGGAACAGAACTACTGGAGGAAACGCTTCAATCATTCACCCCATACTTACAAGACTCTTATAGGGGACCATGCCCTACCGAAACAATTTTTAAACAAGAGTGTTAGTCTGGCCCTACGAGCGAATAAAACACAGCAGTTAAAGGATTTAGTGAAGCAAAAAAATGTAAGAGCAACCGAAAAGCTTAAGCCAAAATGAAGTGGAAATGAGGACGAAATATTAAAGATGTGAGTAAACCTGAGCATGAACAAGAGCGTCGTTGAACAAGATGAACCAGTTGACAGAAAAACGTCCAGCGTTTTGAAGAGTCAAAGCCTTATTACTGCTCTCACAAACCAGGCGACGAGAAGCTTTGCGGAGAGAGTCCTGAAAAAAGATGAAGACAAAAAAAACCAGGAATGGTTGTTAAACAAACACACAAACAATTACAATTTTATAAAAAAAAACATATTTGATAAAAGCATAACACACAAAAATATAAACAAAATACGTGCAAATAAAAACCCATACATAAGGTAATAAAAAACATACAAAATTATAAAACAACATGATGTTTTTTTGTTGTTAAACTTGTGGAAGGGGACAGGGTCTTCTTTCATGTTTAAGTGACCAGAAAAAAAATATTCGTTATCCTTTGCATCAAAAACTGTTTACATAATCTGGCAGCTTTATATCAAACTTCAATGAAAGCTGTGCAATGATGTTTAGGTAAGCTAGCATTACATACCTCCTTAACCGCTGAAACACATTAAATATTTAAAAATAGCAAAGATAAATGTTATAATACACCCATTTAATAGATATTAGTCGAGAACACGTCCATTTTAAAGAATGTTAACTAGTGTTACTTTTGAGCATCCTGGTTCCTATTGACCGAGTGATACAGTGGATATTCTGAGCTTCTTGAGAAAGAATGACTGCTTTTTCCTCTAACATGATTTTCATATGGGTAACTTTACTTGTAACTCAGTACATTTTCACTAAAGTAGCAGTACTTTTATTTGATTACAAAATTTGTGTACTCTTTCCACCTCTAGTCTCCATGCACTCACACACAACGTAAGTGAAAATAAAAAACTGTTTTCAATATAATCAGGTACATGGGGAAGGGGCCGAAAATGTCAGTTTGAAAACCAACTAGTCCATGATCAAATTTATATATTTTTTTCATTTGCATTTTAGCTAAAATATATCTAAATTATTATTGATGTAATCAAGTGAACCTATCTACAAGTGTGAGTCCCTTAGTATCAATGTATGAACCCCACTAACCCACCCACCTACCAACAACCATCATCAGATATCGTTTGTGGTCTACAATAAAGATAGCATGTGCTGTAAGGGAACTAAAATCTGTAGACATGTTGTGTATATTGTTTTTACTGTTTATGTCCCAAAAAGTAAAGATACAATTTACCTAAATGGAACCTGAAGGAATGTCCCATGTAGACAGACAATAAGCACTCACAGTCATTTTCCCAGGGAAACTCCTCCAGAAGTGCAGTGTATACTCTGCTTCCTTTCTCCTTCTTTTCAGATAAAGAGCCATGGATTCATACTTCGAGCAAGCATCCTGCAGCTTCTGATAATCCACAGAATTCTGCCACAAGGCCGGAAACGATAGTATCAGCGACACGAAATGAGCATGACATGGGCAGAATATACACAATATGTGCTTATTTTGCGACCTACTGTTCGGTTGGAGCATTAATTTCACTAATACCAAATTATTAATGGATTAAACACTTTTACTTTTTTTTTTAAATGTATTATAATATAATTAAACAATAAAAATTAGAGCTAAAATGAAACCCTCTCATTACAGTGCATTTTAAAATGATTGAAGAATTACTAAATTGTGGGACGAGTGAGCCTTTCACAAATGTACACATGAAGGAATACGCACCACCTCATAGCAGGTGGCCAGTTTAAGCAGCAGCCGACCGTACTCATGCAGGTGTTTAAGGGGAAGGAAAAAAAGATGAGCCAAGATATCAGCTAAAGGCAGACCCTCCTCGAGAGATTCAGACAACCTCAGAACAACCTCTGCGCCTTTCCCAAACGCATCCCTTCAGAGGGAAGAAACGCAGACTCACGTTACACATAAATATTAGCTTTCAAGAGTAATAATAGATGCCTTCCTTGCCATGTTTTCTGAAGTGTGGAATCAAAGGACTGAAAAGCAAAACATCTAGGAAACACTTACTGGCAAGGTTTGACAAGGGCTTGAAATCCTCCCATGACTAAGAGATCACCGACTGCAGAGCAGAACCTGAGGAAAACATATCTTCACACTTACAAATATTGGTAATTGTACTGAGTAATATTTTTGCAAGTGTTTTTGGTGAAACCATTGAATAAAATAGTATTGCCTTAGCACAAAATATTTGTGTGACTCTGAATAAACTGTATTGTAAAGTGTGCTCCAGTGGGTACTCCAATTCAACGCTTATTTAAATAACAAATGCTAAACTAAATAAAAATAAATGATTCATAAATAAAGTAGAGCACAGACAATAAAAAAGAGTGAATAAACACAATATGTATTTTTTTTTGTAGCTGCCGAATATATTCAGTTGAGTATTGCAAAAAAAGTCAGATTTGGTCTTTAGTGGGAGAGAATTTAAGTAAGGCCGAACAGTGCCATGTGACATGATGATGCAAGTTTGGCTAACCATCATGCATCGATGAGTGTTGCTGATCTAGGACTGAGGTATATGTTTAGTAGAAGTGAATGGAGGGGGTTTTGTACATAGTAAATTCATGGGTATACTTTGAGTAGGACCATATACACTCTGAATAGCTGTATAACTCAAACACTCAAACACTGAGTTAACATATATATGAGGTTATTGTTTAAACTTTTGATTCTTAACAGAAAACTTGACCTTTGAAATAAATGCATGTATCTCAGTATAAAAACACCCCACTTTCCATGTTAACTTAATAGATTTTATGGTTCAAGTTGAGAGGTTCAGTGTTAATTAAACCAAGTAGGCTCAGAACGGTGTTGATTTAACGCTCTAGATTTTACTGTGAAGTGTGACTGGTCCATAACAGACTTAAGTAAACAAAGCTTAAATTTTGGGGGGAAAAGGAGCATAATTTCAATATAACAATGTGAGGGTGATATACTGAGACACTTTTCTTCCCATCTGCTGAGACCATCACTTGGTCTCAGATTGAGTGTGTATGCAGCACATGTGATGTAGACTTACTCTGAATATGTGTCCAGGAACAGATGTGCGTCTTCAAGTATAGCTAGACTTCGAATATCACATGAGCGCTGCAGAAAAGAGGTTAAAGAGGCTGAGTTCTGACCCGTAAGCTGGGACAGGCGAGTCATCCGGACAATCAAATTCTGAAAAAGCCCTGCAGAAGAATGACCGAGGGCGGAGCTTAAAGAATCTGAAATTCATATGAACACAAAAACAAAATAATTATTAATCCGTCTTTATGACTTTCATTTTTTATATTAAAGTGTCCAAAATATTTTATTATAAAATCAGAACTATAAAATGATGAAATCATGTGACATCATGCAGCTATAATATATAACTATATTATATGTTATTAGGGAAGCAACGATTAAACGGTTTCACTATAAACCACGCTTAAATGCATTACTGTTAATTAATCATAAAGGCTTCCAAAAATTGTGTTTGCATTGTCTGAAACTAAACTGCCAGGTACTGCCATGAAATTCTGTCATTCAAAATCCTATGCAGCTGAATCCTTTCAGCAGCTGAGTTTTTTCATCAGCAAGATCCATATTTGAGAACAAAAAAAAAGACACCCCTGATTAAACTCCATGATTGAAACGTTTGATATATTTGAATCCAATGAAAAGCACTACACTAGGAAGTCTTCGTTGTGGTAAAACATGCCTTTAAAGTGTGTCTGGGAGATCGAAAAAGCAGGTTAAATGAATTAAATTAAATCAAATCAAATTAATCACAAAATATTCAAAATACCTAATAAGTTAAGGATTATTATTTGTTTGGTTTCTGAGTAGCAATAACTAACACTTTAAAATATAGGGCGTATTCATGTAATTTTCTTAACTAATAATGTTTTGAAATTAATGAATGCATAATAATTGTGATGAACATGATTATTCCTCAGGCTATAATCATACAACCAAAATCTAGTATCGTTGCATCCCTAACATATATACACATATTACTTACTATTTGACTATTAGAAGAGAGCATACATTTTTTGGCACCTGTCCAAGTTACCATGTATAATTATCTCTTCTAAAGAATATTAAGCCAATTCCTAAACTAGTTAATGCCTTGCTCTCTTTCTCTTTTTCTCTCTCTTTCTCGCTCTCTCTCTCTCTCTCTCTCTCTCTCTCTCTCTCTCTCTCTCTCTCTCAGCAACACACACGTGCATGCCATACCTATCTTAAGCAGTGGCTGAAGCAGGAGACTGTTGACACTGCTGAGTTTGCAGTAATACTTCCTTTCTGCAGCCGCCAGCTCATGCAGACTGGCGATGAAGCCCATCACATTACGATCCGTCAGCACCCCACAGACCTGTCCACCTGCACACACACTGCTAACATAGCCCAGCTGCCACACACACACAAAACATCCAATGAAACAGCTAATTAAAACAATCATCATTTTATTGTTTATCAGAAATATTTAAGCTTACATTCATACAGAAAGGCAACAGAACCGGTTGCTGTGTGTATTCTGCAGTCTTTTCCTCTTCCTCCTCTCTTTGTTCTGTCACCTCTTTCACCTGCTGCCCGCTGTAGTACAAGATAGGCTGGATACAGTCTCCATCAGCCAATAGCAGAGTGTGCTGTTGCCCTGCTCCGATGTCCCAAACACGGATTCCATCTGACAGCTGAGCAAAGAAAAAAAAGGCAGAAAAGTCAGTTAAATGAGTGTGTTGACAGAACTAAATACAATCAATCACACGAGTCTTAATGCGATCATTTAACAATGTGATAGGTGACAATTCACACACTATTATAAATCCATAAATATTGTTGACACTACCTGAAAAGCATGTACCTTAGTTAAGTTAGGTATAGTGTTGGATGATTCCATGTGCCCTAGCTGTCCAGAAGTGTTGCAGCCCCATGAGAAAACCTTGAAGGAAAATAAGTGACTTAAGAAATACAGATTTTCAGAAAATAAGGCATACACAGACTTTAAACCCAGATTTAAATGAAGTGAAACTCTTACCTGAGACTGGGCCGTCACTGCAACAGAGTGATATGCACCAGCAGCCACTTTCAACACCTCTTTGCCATTCAGACTCTTCACACATTCAGGCTGCAGTCTAGAAGGAAGAAAAAGACATACTCATCACTTTTTCATCAACAGTAACAAAAAAAATATGTAAATAAAAAGAACATGTGCCCATTCATTTTACTGAAAAGTACATTTTCGATCCTTTATCTGAATTTTGAAACTTTGTATGCATTCTGGCCTGCTGCCAGCACATACTGGTTATCGTTATCTTGTTTAAAATATCGCATTGACTAGAATATACTGTTTCTAGCCTTTAAGGCCGAAAAACCAGGACTACTGACAGTTTTAAAGATAAGTAAATCGACCAGAGAGGGAAGAGCGTACTCATATAGAGCTCCACAGTTTTGGAACAAACTCCCAGAAGGTATCCGGAGCTTAACTATGCTGACGGAGTTCAGAACTAGGTTAAAACATTTAACATTTCATTTAGCGTTCCAATAAAGACCCTGGAAGCACTCAACCTACAGATGATGCTAATCGCAATAATGTTGTTTGTGTTCTAAACACTGCTTGTGTTTTCCAGGTGCTGTGCGGTGATCTGTTTGTAGATGGATCTTAAGTTTAAATCTGCTGTATGGTGGGGAGGTGTGTAATGATGGGAAATTTCATTCAACTTGGTGTGTTGTTCTTTTGACTCTTGTTCATTAATAAAACTATTCATTTGAACGATTCGTTTGAATCCATATCAGGAAAAATCTGATTTAATTGCAAAACATTATGACAAAGACCCAAAAAAAGAGCAAAATACACTAATTTGGGTAAATAAACGTGCTTATTGGTATCTTCTGATTATTATTGGTGTAATACACATGCACCAAAGAAAATTCTTCACTCTGTGAAAATAGTTCTAATGACTCAGATTTGTTCTTTTCACGAACGACACATCACCAACAAATGTCAAGAAGCATCACTGCATCCCCTTTTAACACTAGCTTGCGAAATGCACCCCACAGAGAAGCCATCCGAGGATTCATGCGAACCTTAGTTCGGATAGATGTGTAGCACCCTTAGTTAAACCTTCCACGCATTATGCAAATTCTGTTGTATTCAAGTCTCAAATAACTATTAATATACTGTTAAAGCTTCATATTGTTGGTAGTGTACAGTGAGCAGGACAGAGAGATGCAGGGGGCCCTAAGATGAGGGTTCGAACCCCTAGCCTCTGGATGTTTCCTTCAGATTAGATCAAAATTACTTTATATATCCACATGGGGAAACTCTTTACCATTACAGACAACCCATAAGACATAAAATCATGAGACAAAGGAAACATGTAAATATCCTTTCAATTCCACTGTAATATTTCAGTTGTTTTTACACAATTTGTAAGCTTTTACATTGTCACATGTGGTTAAAAAGCTGATAGATTTATTGATTTTGATAGTTTATATTTGTTTTTCAAGTTGAAAACAGCATCCAGAATTCACCTGGGAAGAAGGTCTCCGTGTCCAAGCTGCCCTTCCTGCCCTTGACCCCAGCTCCACACTTCTGTCTGCAGAGAGGGCAAGTGGGCTTCAGTCTCGGGTAGGCCACCTGAAGCAAGAGGCACACTTCGAACTCGAAGCCGACTTGTTCGCCGCAAAAGTCGAGGAGAAACTGAGAATGTACAAAAGATGGAAACCCAACATTAACCAATTAAAAATAATTGACTCGATGAGTTAAGAGTAAAGACAGGATATTCTGATAATAATAACAAGACTACTTTGATATGAAAGTCTCTGGTTTTATTATATTATAAGTAATTCTTGCAAGAGTATTTAATTCATCTAATAATCTATTTATAAATCCTAGTTAGGGTGACAGGGTTGGAAGAACAAGCCAGAAAATCAGCCAGTTTCATGGTCTGAGAAAGGAATTTAGAGAGCCTGGAATTCTCACAGGCAGGCGGCAGCCCTGATCACTGCAGATAAGATGACTAACAGCTTTAACTCAAATCTTTGGTAATTCACACAACAAAAGGTACACCAAAAATCCAGAAAGCCAAGCCACGCAATGTTCCAGCCCCACTGGGGTCCATCTGTCATGCATAAGAGGCTGATGGAATGTCTGTTATGTGTTACAGGTAGCATGCTAGCACTGAAATATCTGCTCCTTAACAAACGCAGACAATTGGAGATGTAGGAGAAGCATTATTTAAAAAATTTCTCACATCACTGACAATAAATCTAAACACAAACTATAAATCAGCCGTAAAGAAAGCAGTAGGGTAAAATAAAGTTAACCTAAGCTAAAATTTAATTCATGAAAACAGTATTCCATTAAATAAATAGTGTATTCTTCTTAAGATGTTTGTGCAAATATTTAATCATGTTCCTAAATAAAACTCTAAATCATCAAGCAATGATCATCATGAAAACCGACAGAAGAAACATGGGGATGCATTGGAAATTGAAATGTTTTTAAGTCGACATATTCGTTTAATTAATACAAAACTATTTTTATATATATATTTTAAAGTTTTGAAGCTGACCATGAAATTAAATACAACTATTAACAGAGTTATTAAAATTATGTGCTATTGTTAAATACAGAATCAGGCTGAGGAGTATATTTAGTTATTACATCCCTACTCATTTCATTATGGTAATTTCTTGAATGAACTAGGTGTGTTTTGATAGTAGTTAATGTGTGTTAATTAATTTGTTGTTAAGTTAATTAATTGTTTGTTTGTTTGCTTTAAGCTGTATGTATTAATTTTTTAAAAGCCAAAGGAATTTTTCTTGGACAAAAGAATTGTATTCTTTGAGATTTTTCTTTTTCCAGATAAGATCAAGAAGTGGGCCGTTAAGGAATTTAAGGCTACATTCCACAGAGAAGAACCCTACCAGATCGGGGACAGGATCAAAGACTCTGATTGGGAGATTATCTCTCGACGTTAGTAATTCTGTAAAATGTTTGATTCATGAAAGTTTGAGTAAAGAAAGTGGATTGAAAGCCTTTGTATGTCATTTCTATAATAGAAATTTGGAGTAAGGGTCAATAAAGCTCGAAATTTCCTACAGGTTTTAGTGCCATATCTCTAGGTGTATGTTTAACGATCTCTCTATTCTACTTCTAATCTAAACACTACAACTGCATCTAAACAAAAAAAAATACCTTCAGGTGTTTTGCTGGATGATGTCGGCTTCACCTCAAACACTTCATTGTCTGTTACCATGGCAACAGCAACACAAGAAAATTGTGTCTACAAATGCTCAAAATGTAAAGAGTCAAAGCAACAAACTCATGCTACTAGAAATCCAAAAGAGACTTCAAGGGTTTCTTTGTAAAAAAAAGAACTAATACTTAACACACTGCATGGGATTAAGATTAAACTTCCCTTCCCTCAAGCAACCATTCTCTCATTCTCCTCTTGGGTCCCAACAGCAGTTTAAACTGATTATGCACTCCAAACTTAAAGTATAATAAAAGCAAACCACTTTCTTTAAATATTGATGATAGTTGTCACTAAAAGCAATGGAGTTGTTAGTTATTCATAGCCTCTGCAGCAGTAACACAGGTTAAGTAAAGAGCCGATGGATGTGAGAAGCACAAATGTTGTCCACTACAGACATCTCAAGCATAGAGACACATTTCCCCATGCAAACTTACAGAGCCGGTGCACAGGTTGTAAGAGAAGGAGAGCGTGTGTACCCTGAGATAACAAGCCGGGCAGGGACAGGCGTCGACTGAGCTCTGCCTCCTCCTCTCGGATGTCCCCAAGGCTGGAGCTTTTCTTCCCATGCATGGGCTCCTCCAAGCGAAGTCTCTCCTCCACTCGCTCACGATTTTCCCCTGGGACCTGGAGCACATCACGAAATTAATAATACAGATTCTGATTTTAATGGTTTGTCAGACTACTGATTTCTTTTCTCTCAAAACACCAAAATTAGTGAAGAGTTCATAAAACATACTAAGCATGGGCGGTACCCTAAATTAACCTCATCATCCTACCTACATAAGCAGTCAGACTATTGTCTAACTACAGCCTATCTTCTCTACAACTTTCAGTGGGAGGGGTCTCTGGGTTCCTGTTTGCTCTCTAGGACTCGGAGCCCACTCTCTGACAGTTCACCTAGTACGCTAGATCCCGCCAAGTATGTATCTGTCTCTATGGCTAATTTCTTGAGTGTGCTCTCGTGAAACTAAGAAAGAAACCCACTTAAATCGATTTTGGGTCAATAATTGAATTTTCTCATACTTTTAACAAGGATGACAAATAAAGTGAAAAGAACATGCTAGTACTGTGATACTTGATGCTAAAAACACGCAAATAATTTGCTACCAACATGCAAGTGCTGCTACACAATATGAGTAAAAGGCTATTTTCTTCCAAATGACGACCTAGCAATCTCTTAACTTTTGCAATCAATTTTGTTAGAATACTGCAACTAAAATGTAATGGTTTCCAGGACTTAGGTAATTAAAACTTTATGTATTTAGTTAAAAAATATTGTTATTACACTAAAAAATGTTTTTGAAGAACTATTCCTTCAAAAATTTTCTTACCCAATACCCAATGACTTTTCTCAAAGAAAGAGCTTCATACGTGGACACCACACGTTCTCCAACTGCAGAGGCACAGGATGCCATCAAGTTGTTTAATGTGGAGCTCATCGGTGAAACAGACTGGGCAACTGGGATCAAGGGTTCAGAAATGAAGGGGTCATCAGGGTCAATGGAGAGCTGTGAAGGGATAAATGTAAGCTGGACATCGAAGTTCTGAATATACTTTCAGGCAAAATTATAACTAAAAAAACTCACATGACAAAAATAATGACATGTACAGTCAGAACGCCAACAAAATGGCTTGATGTTAACATTTGAACAACTGTATCTCCTCCTCGACCATTCTAGCAAAAAGCGTCTGACTTTTGCCAAACTCAACAACTTCTGACCAGCACTTGTACTAACTTTTCATGCTAGCTTACATGGTAACACTTACAGTCTACATAAATACTAAATCATGCAAGTAATATTTCTAGCAACATGCTACTTAGATGGTAATTCATGGTGGAAATATGCTAACATTCTGCTAGATCATGCTAACAATTTGCTAATTTTGCAAGCAGCATACTGAATATTGCAAAATGCTATTAGTAAAATGCTATTATGCTACCCATTTGCTAAATCTTGCTAGTCATATGTATATAATTAGCTAGTAACTTTTTAACTTGTGTAACATGACTAACTCTTTAGCTAAATGACAACACAAAAAGTATGTATTAATAAACGTTGCCCTTATAGTAAAATTTTACAGTAAATGGATGTAAAGTCTTTATTTAACAGCGCAAAACGTATGGCAAACCTGTGCAGTGTACGGGGTGCTGGGGTTCTTGGGTGAATTCTCTGCTAGAGCATGATCGGACAGTCTCTTCAGGTAAGCCTTCACTGCATGCTCGTCAGGATATGGGGAGGACTTCCCCCTGGAGGATTTTGAACTGTCCTGCACAGAAGTACAGATCTCCGAGGCTTCCACAGACACCTCTCCATTTGAAGCGTGAGTTGTAGACTCAGTCAGGGCTTCCATGGGCTTAGCTTCTTGGCTGAAAGAAGACAGCTGATTTTGAGATTCAAGTGGAGTGTGGGTGCTAGAGGTTGGTGTCTTCGTCGTCTGAGTTGAAATGGACGGAGCATGATCTGCTGGTGTGCCCTTCATTTGTTTATCCTGAACTGTGCACCCTTCAATTGAAGACTTGGTCTCAGTAGTGTCCACCTCAGTGCCTATTGGACAGTGATGTCCATCTGAGATAATGACATGGTCTTCTTTGTCTGTCATTGTGTAAAGCAGCTGATGGCATTGGCCACACTTGTCTTGGGGGGGGTTTCTTGGCTCCTGTGAAGGGGGAGGACAACGAACTAGAGCCAAGCTATGAGTAGCTCCACAGGCCACCTGCAACACTTGCCTCCCGGCCAACTGCTCTACTTTTTGGGGCTTCCAGACAGGAAATACTGAGGCATTTATCCCAAGCTGGTATCCACTACCCCAAGCGTAAACTTCATGCCTGGCAGAGAGAGCCAAAGAGTGCTGATCCCCACACGCCACCTCCACGATCTTAACCGTCTGAGGAGGCATGACCTCAGAGTCAAGTATCCCCACAGGCGTTGGGTTTGGTATAACAGAAAGTCCTGGAAGTCCACACTGGCCATGAGAGTTTTCTCCCCACATGTGCACCCCTCCATCCTCTGTTACTGCTCCACTGTGGGCATTGCCAGCAGCCACAAAAACTACATGCTGCTCACTAAGCACTGCCTCCAAAACAGGCTCAGTCACTGCAGATGTCTGTTTCCATGGCAACTCACCAAAACTGTAGACTTGTCCTCCTAAAAAAAAACATTTTTTTGCTTTACATATGAACCATTCCATTACTGTTAAAGATAAAAATGTTGCATCTTGTGTACAATTTCACTAGTATGCTCACTTTTAATTAATAAATCTTCTTTTGATTAGATAAAACAAAACTGGGGCTCAGTCGTTTCCCCTTGGCAGGCCAACCCTAAAAATCACTGCAAAAGGCTTTAAAAAAAGGCTTTAAAAAAACTTTAAAATACCTCTCTTGATTGCTTTTCAATTTATATGTAATACAATTTTTTTTTAAATAAATAAATGAATATATAAAAAAATAAATAAAATTGGGGGTTAGGTTTGAGAGAACTTAAAATAAAATAACATTCTTGTCATAGAGTAAAAACCAGGAGGGAGACTCGACATGAAACAAATCTTGAATTTTAGCACAATAGACTTATACACAGGGTTTCTTAAACAGTATGCTTCAAATACATTGGTAGAAACCAAAGCACTTCTGGAGGTTTTCGCGAACTCTGGCAACCTTAAAATCACTTTTACGAGTGTGTATGTATATGAGCCTTTTCTCAAAAGATGCCATCGTTAAATGTCACTTTAATGATTTTGAGGATTTTTAGGACGTTTTTCTTAATCTCTGGCAACCCCAAGCAACAACAAAACCACATATCAGCTAAGCATTATGTTGACATCTGAAAAGTAAGACCTGTGAAACCTATTTAAGCCCTTCAGCAGTGAAACTAAAACTTTTTAATGCCTAAAATTTTTGATTTTCAGTTTTAGACTTTTTAAGACCTTGTGGAAATCCTGTACAAATAAAAACATGACAAATGAGTAAATAATTTTTGGGGTGAGGTTGGAGTTCTCGACAAGAAACAAATCTTGAATTTTTAGAACAATATATAAATATAGGCGTCACGGTGGCACAGTGGGTAGCACGGTCGTCTCACAGCAAGAAGGTCGCTGGTTCTAGGCTCGGCTGGGGCAGGTGGCATTTCTTTTTGTTTTTTGTTTGCATGTTCTCCCCGTGATCGCGTGGGTTTTCTCCGGGTGCTCCGGTTTCCCCACAAGTCCAAAGACATGCGGAATAAGTGAATTGAATAAGAACAATTGCCCATAGTGTTAAAGTGTGAATGTGTGTGTGAATGTTTCCCAGCAATGGGTTGTGGCAGGGAAGCTTAAAACATATGCCAGTGAGTTGGCGGTTCATTCCGCTGTGGCGACCCCGAAAGGGAATAAAGCCGACATGAAGATGAATGAATGAATGAATGAATGAATGAATATATAAATATAATACATCAATATTATACAAACACTCCATTTATTTTTGAAAATGTTTTTTTTTCCTACAAACAATAGGCTCATCAGTTATGTTTAGCTTATGGAGCGGCCCACCCATATTTGCTTGTGTATTGATGCTTTGCTCTGGCATGAATAATAAATGTTTTACCCTCAATTAGCAGAACTCCATGTTTTGCTCCCAGGGCAGCCTGCAGCACCGGTCGGGAGAGTAGCAACTGATCTGGTGTGGTGCTATAGGAATATCCCCTCCAGGTGTGAACCAGACCCCGCTCACCCCCTTTTTTCTCCTCTCCGGAACTACAGAACATTGAAAAATACACACAAGAAGTCATACACTGGTTAACACACACAAGTCATGAGACAAAAAATAACAACTCTACAAACGCTCTATTGTTTGGCATTGAAAGATACTAAATGCACTCACCCAATTAGCTTCTCCATCGCTTTACCAAACAGCATACCCCATTTCAAAGCTGATGCCTTTTTATCTACGAGACGGTAAAAGATGTGTTATTTGTTATGCTCAAATAGAGATTTCGATTTCAAAAAAGAACTTAAGACATGTACAGCAATTCAATGCTTCTTCCATAACTAAAAAATGGCATAGATGTTAAAGGAGAGGATGCCTCTAATATTGGATTATACTTTTTATAAATCTGCTCAAAGAATGAACAATATCATAAGGCTTTAAAAACATTATTGCCAAATATTACATTTGCTTAATTGATCTGTCCAAAATCAATGCTTCAGAATAAATGATGAAATGAAAATGAGATTTCCCCAATTAGACAACATCCTGTTTAATAGAAAGATAAGTGATATGAATCAGTTTGGAATTTAAAAAAAAAAAGTACTGGTAAAGACTTGTGTATAAACAAACATTGATCAAGGCCAAAGGTGATGCAGAGCTATGACGAAACTTTCAGCCAACCTGATAACCTAAACACACAACAACACATAAATAAGCGACTTGCGTGTGTGGGACTCAGGGAAAATAATCTATGTGATAATACTGTTTATTATTGATCACATTTATCACATGACTATTACGTTCACTGACATAAAAGAAAATCTGTTGATTAGTTCGACAGGTGCATACCATCTTAACTTAAGTAATAACGATTCCCACATTAATTAACGTAAAATCTAAATACTACAATACAATGAATTCATTTTACATGGATTTTATTCGCTGTCTATCTTTCACAAAAGCTGATACTCCATGAAGCCTTGTCCATCCTTACCTTCAGAAGGTAACGTTAATTAGACGCCAGTTAGTGTTCGGTAAATACGTCTTCTCACCAATAACATCTTTTCAGCGATGGAATCATTATATTAAAGCGATAGAGTGAATGAACGCAGAGACAGCGAAGCTCATGATGAGGATAATGCTCGGGTGTGATGTGTGTGGTGGTGTTGTTGTGAGCGCTGCAACGTACGGAGATGCACAAAGGACAATCCGTGGCCCGTAATTACGCTCTCGCTTTTTCGACTTCAACCATGAAAGAACTTGAGTTGCTGAAAAGGTTATTCACTTTGAGAATTTAATATTTATTTTGCCCAGAAAGCGTGCAATTGGTTGCAGATGAAAAATATAGATGTTATTATGTGATTTGACTGGTTTGATCATTTTATTGACTGTTTGGCTTTCAAAATGTTACCTAGTAACAATGATTAATCATGTTACCTAGTAACATGATTAGCTTAAGCCGTGCTTTGGAACATGCCAACTGATTTAAACTGGTCAGATCTGATATTGACTGGTAGACTAGCTCAAACCAGCAAAACAGCTCAAACCAGCTATCATGTTCCAACCTACTTTACTTGTGTAGCACATTTCACAAATTGTGTAAATTCTGCAGAAAACAGTATCTCTAAGAGAAGAGACAAAACTAAAATGCATAAAATAATTATAAAGTTTTAGAAAGTCATTCATAAAACACCATAAAAAAACTCACTTCAAGAAAAAGAAACACTGAGGTAAAAGGCAAAGAGCTAAATTAGGGTTTAAGACAATACTTAAAAGATTCTACTGTGGGAGTCATTTTAACAAGAGGAGACAGTGGGAGTGTATAGTGTTCTAAGATTCTGCTTGAGCTGGTCATGCTGGAATTTTCACTACTTAGTCTTTTTCATATCCAAACTTGGTTTTGATTTATTATTTTGCTGTACAAATAATATGAGCTATAGTTAAATATGTAGTTCCATACACACTTACTTTCTACAGTATGGCTTTTAACACACCGAGACAGATAGCTTTGAACCAAACTTGACTAATTAAATTGAATTAATTAATCTCTACAGAGCTGTGGCCCAATGATCACAGGTTAACACCTCTTCTGTAGTGACTATATAATGGTCACAGAGATCTGGCTTGCTCAGTTTTGGGCATGCTACTCTCTAGACCCAAGGGTTAGGCTACACATTTATCATTCACACTGACACATCCTAAATTCTAAATTATGTCACCATTTCACCGTAAGTAGCAGATACGTTCTGACTGAGAGTGCGACTCAACACCAATAACTGTTGTTTCCCTGAGCTGTCCCATTTTACCAATACATGGCATTTACATTAAAAGTTCCTAAAGGAATTTGCTTTAAAAAAATATTTGACATTATTCTCTCTATCTCTCTCTCTCTCTCTCTCTCGCTTTCTCTCTCTTCAGACTCTCTCCATCGAATGCAGTAAGAGTCTCACAATTACAGTACCTCCATCCTCCCTCTGGCTGTTTTAGGTCCACCAGCCTTTCAAAAGCAACCAGCATCTCATGCCTCTCTTCATTTTTAACCGGATTGGATGGAAGCTTGCAGAAGGCCTCTGATTGGCCTGTGACTACACAAACACAATGCCAGCTGCAGGAGGCAGGAGGCGAGAGAGAGAGAGCTCAGAGTAATCGTAGGAGGACAGAGAAGGGAACTTGTGTCATGCAGGGAAGCTTAAAACATATGCCAGTGAGTTGGCGGTTCATTCCGCTGTGGCGAACCCGAAAGGGAATAAAGCCGACATGAAGATGAATGAATGAATGAATGAATGAATGAATATATAAATATAATACATCAATATTATACAAACACTCCATTTATTTTTGAAAATGTTTTTTTTTCCTACAAACAATAGGCTCATCAGTTATGTTTAGCTTATGGAGCGGCCCACCCATATTTGCTTGTGTATTGATGCTTTGCTCTGGCATGAATAATAAATGTTTTACCCTCAATTAGCAGAACTCCATGTTTTGCTCCCAGGGCAGCCTGCAGCACCGGTCGGGAGAGTAGCAACTGATCTGGTGTGGTGCTATAGGAATATCCCCTCCAGGTGTGAACCAGACCCCGCTCACCCCCTTTTTTCTCCTCTCCGGAACTACAGAACATTGAAAAATACACACAAGAAGTCATACACTGGTTAACACACACAAGTCATGAGACAAAAATAACAACTCTACAAACGCTCTATTGTTTGGCATTGAAAGATACTAAATGCACTCACCCAATTAGCTTCTCCATCGCTTTACCAAACAGCATACCCCATTTCAAAGCTGATGCCTTTTTATCTACGAGACGGTAAAAGATGTGTTATTTGTTATGCTCAAATAGAGATTTCGATTTCAAAAAAGAACTTAAGACATGTACAGCAATTCAATGCTTCTTCCATAACTAAAAAATGGCATAGATGTTAAAGGAGAGGATGCCTCTAATATTGGATTATACTTTTTATAAATCTGCTCAAAGAATGAACAATATCATAAGGCTTTAAAAACATTATTGCCAAATATTACATTTGCTTAATTGATCTGTCCAAAATCAATGCTTCAGAATAAATGATGAAATGAAAATGAGATTTCCCCAATTAGACAACATCCTGTTTTAATAGAAAGATAAGTGATATGAATCAGTTTGGAATTTAAAAAAAAAAAGTACTGGTAAAGACTTGTGTATAAACAAACATTGATCAAGGCCAAAGGTGATGCAGAGCTATGACGAAACTTTCAGCCAACCTGATAACCTAAACACACAACAACACATAAATAAGCGACTTGCGTGTGTGGGACTCAGGGAAAATAATCTATGTGATAATACTGTTTATTATTGATCACATTTATCACATGACTATTACGTTCACTGACATAAAAGAAAATCTGTTGATTAGTTCGACAGGTGCATACCATCTTAACTTAAGTAATAACGATTCCCACATTAATTAACGTAAAATCTAAATACTACAATACAATGAATTCATTTTACATGGATTTTATTCGCTGTCTATCTTTCACAAAAGCTGATACTCCATGAAGCCTTGTCCATCCTTACCTTCAGAAGGTAACGTTAATTAGACGCCAGTTAGTGTTCGGTAAATACGTCTTCTCACCAATAACATCTTTTCAGTGATGGAATCATTATATTAAAGCGATAGAGTGAATGAACGCAGAGACAGCGAAGCTCATGATGAGGATAATGCTCGGGTGTGATGTGTGTGGTGGTGTTGTTGTGAGCGCTGCAACGTACGGAGATGCACAAAGGACAATCCGTGGCCCGTAATTACGCTCTCGCTTTTTCGACTTCAACCATGAAAGAACTTGAGTTGCTGAAAAGGTTATTCACTTTGAGAATTTAATATTTATTTTGCCCAGAAAGCGTGCAATTGGTTGCAGATGAAAAATATAGATGTTATTATGTGATTTGACTGGTTTGATCATTTTATTGACTGTTTGGCTTTCAAAATGTTACCTAGTAACAATGATTAATCATGTTACCTAGTAACATGATTAGCTTAAGCCGTGCTTTGGAACATGCCAACTGATTTAAACTGGTCAGATCTGATATTGACTGGTAGACTAGCTCAAACCAGCAAAACAGCTCAAACCAGCTATCATGTTCCAACCTACTTTACTTGTGTAGCACATTTCACAATTGTGTAAATTCTGCAGAAAACAGTATCTCTAAGAGAAGACAAAACTAAAATGCATAAAATAATTATAAAGTTTTAGAAAGTCATTCATAAAACACCATAAAAAACTCACTTCAAGAAAAAAAACACTGAGGTAAAAGGCAAAGAGCTAAATTAGGGTTTAAGACAATACTTAAAAGATTCTACTGTGGGAGTCATTTTAACAAGAGGAGACAGTGGGAGTGTATAGTGTTCTAAGATTCTGCTTGAGCTGGTCATGCTGGAATTTGCACTACTTAGTCTTTTTCATATCCAAACTTGGTTTTGATTTATTATTTTGCTGTACAAATAATATGAGCTATAGTTAAATATGTAGTTCCATACACACTTACTTTCTACAGTATGGCTTTTAACACACCGAGACAGATAGCTTTGAACCAAACTTGACTAATTAAATTGAATTAATTAATCTCTACAGAGCTGTGGCCCAATGATCACAGGTTAACACCTCTTCTGTAGTGACTATATAATGGTCACAGAGATCTGGCTTGCTCAGTTTTGGGCATGCTACTCTCTAGACCCAAGGGTTAGGCTACACATTTATCATTCACACTGACACATCCTAAATTCTAAATTATGTCACCATTTCACCGTAAGTAGCAGATACGTTCTGACTGAGAGTGCGACTCAACACCAATAACTGTTGTTTCCCTGAGCTGTCCCATTTTACCAATACATGGCATTTACATTAAAAGTTCCTAAAGGAATTTGCTTTAAAAAATATTTTACATTATTCTCTCTATCTCTCTCTCTCTCTCTCTCTCTTTCTCTCTCTTCAGACTCTCTCCATCGAATGCAGTAAGAGTCTCACAATTACAGTACCTCCATCCTCCCTCTGGCTGTTTTAGGTCCACCAGCCTTTCAAAAGCAACCAGCATCTCATGCCTCTCTTCATTTTTAACCGGATTGGATGGAAGCTTGCAGAAGGCCTCTGATTGGCCTGTGACTACACAAACACAATGCCAGCTGCAGGAGGCAGGAGGCGAGAGAGAGAGAGCTCAGAGTAATCGTAGGAGGACAGAGAAGGGAACTTGTGTCATCGTATACTGTACTGTAGAGAGGATGATGACATTCTGGAGAGAGTGGCAGTGATGAGGTCCAGTGGCGCACTCAAAATGTCAGGGTCACATTGACATTTTGTTGAGTATCAGTACTAGTCGCATCAAGCTCCATCCGAAGATGCAAAACCTTCGGCATGCAGCTTCTGAGGCATTCCAGCGACTCGGTGAGTGATTTAGATTATTCTGCAACCTGTTTCAATGTTTAATTACATGCGTTCTTCACACATACTCTTCACTGAAGACTGTTCAAGATCTTTACTCTTAATGCAGATTTCACCTGCATGGGTTACTAATGCTAGGATTGTTAATATCTTAAACTCATTTTGTCCTACCAGAAAAAAACCTCATATATGATAGTAATTATAGTGATTAAAAAATTATAGTTATTACAGTTCTGAAATAACATTTTCTACACATCTCTATTTTTCAGAGTAATCTCTGCTAACCCCCAGAAGTTGTTTTCAATTTTCAGTTGATTCTGATGTGTTTCAAATAGAAAGAGCTACTCTGCTGAGAAGTTTTACCACTACAATATGGTTAAAGTATTGACTTGGTTTTGAGAAAGCTTCCAAGGACCGGTTCTAATAGGTGCAACTAAAACAGCTTATTACAGCATGTGTGTCCAGCTCTTGAGATACAGGAGAGCTGAGAGGACAAATACTGTGTTATGTTTGGAAAGTGTAGGCTAAAAAATTAAAAATGGTTAAAAAATAGAATACTATTTTTGGACATGAGATTATTCGCTGACCATGTACAAAAGTAGCCCATTACTGTTCTGATGATAATGTGCGAGACTGCATTTTTTCCTCAGAACTAAGAGATTTAGTTTAATCCAAAGAGACTGGGGAACCAACTTGTTGAGTTCAAAAACCATCCTGATGGGTTTGACTGAAAATTAAATACAAACTGTTTATGTATACATGATGGGTTTACTGATTTGAACTACTGTACAACACATTTTCCAAATATTTGAATATAATCTTAATTGAGTGGGTGGCAAAGTGGCGTAGTGATGAAGTTGGTTGTCCTACAACCCGGAAGGCTGGTGGTTCGATCTCTGCCAGGTCCATTCTGTTCTCCACCAGGTTTCCATTCAACAGCATTTCCCTGTGGTGGTCTGTAGGCCGTAGGCACAAAATTGTATCCACATTCTGTCAGACTGCCCCAGGGCAGCTGAGGGCTACCAAAGTAACTCATAGTCACCAGTGTGTGAATGTGATGTGAATGAATAATGCTCTGCAAATTCTGTCTGAGTGTCTTGAAATGTACTATATAAATTGGAGGTATATTAATTTTATACCTTAATTGATAAATAATGTAACCCTACAAATGAACTATGGTATTTGATGAAGGAGTTGTGGTAAATCAGCTGTAATGCACACCTCTAATTAATGTTGAAGTTATCTAGATCTGAACTGGAGCAGTCATACTGGGAGTCTCAATTGAAAGATTAGTACACTGTGTTCCAAAGGCTACAAACAAGCACAGCAAAACTCCTCAGGCTGGCAACGATGTTTTTAAAATCATTGGGGTTATGATGATCTCCCATTAAGAATATTTTATTCAGTTCAAAATATAAAAATAGAGGAACCAGTTTAAATAACAAAGACTCAAATAAGGGGTCAAATGCAGCTTTGATTGGTCTGACCCAAAACACTGATGCAGAAGTCATGAACATGGAGGCTTTCAAATTAGAACAATGCAAGTATGCGTCAAAAGCCAGAGCTTGAACTGGTGAATAAATAGTCATGGAATTGGTCATGTAATAACAATGAAATATAGCTATCAAGCTGTTTTTGTAGGTAACTAGCAGGGTCAGATGGATTTTTTTTTGTAATTTCTCATCAGAATTTCTGGTGAATATTGGGAAAGGGTTTTAATAACAGGTTTTAGAACCTCTAGTGTTCAAGCTTGTCAGCACACTCCAATTCATCTGAGCCCCTGAGTCATATTAATATCTTATATTAGTGCTCATCCCTAGGAACTGCAAACTGGAAAGTTTTTGGCAAAAATCTACAGCAATTAGATTTACAGCTTAAATTGAGAAATTGTCTAGAAAGAGTGCAGTATGTAATTTCTCAGAGCCAGTGCTGACAAATGAAATCACTAAAACAAATGTACTTCTTTTTCGTAAGCTCCTGCTGGTTGGCTATAAGTTTGGTTTTATTCTAAAAGAACCCACCAGTGTTTTTTGAAAAATTACAGCTGTAAATACCTAGTCTTATAAAGATGAGAGATAACTGAAGGTAATGCAAAGTGAGTTTGTGCTTATGAGCTATAGCGAAAGATGCAGCCAACTTTACATGGAAAATATAGTACATATAATTAAAATTACTTAACCTAATATTCAGTTTTTTCAAAATTAAACAAAATCCTGAAACTGGAACACTATTTTCATTTTAACCTTGAAAATTCCATTGACAAGCAGTAAAACTTACTGTTTTAAGTGGACTAATTTTGAAAAGAACAAGGTATTTTATATACAATATGTTTAAGGGTTCTTTTAGTGAAGTCTTCAAACTTCCTCAGTTATAAGAACTAACTTATTTGAATTTCTCGGCCCTCATCCAAGCAATTGCTTCACTTGTCTGTTACAGGAGAGATAGATGGCCTTCTACCTTGTAAATGCCATTTAAACTTGTACACACTGCTTACAGAATACAGATTAGCAAGAGGGATACAAGAAAAATAGAGAAAGGGGAGTGAAAACATGGAGAATTAGAACAAAATGCTAAGCAGCTTTGAGGAAGAGATGTCAAGTAGTGATGGAGGGAAAGATGTTTATCAAACAGGGAAAGACAGTTGCACAGAGATAGAAAGATTTGAGATGAAATGAAAAGAGAGAACGGGAAGTCATGATGTGTTTGAGTATGAGTTATGAAGTCTCTTCCTCCTGCGCCCTGAGTCATAAATATCTGTGAAGCGAAGAGAAAAGTACTCTAAGGGAAGAAAAAACTCACAGGAACATCGCAGATCATTTTTCAACACCCACATAAATATGCCTTGTAAATATTCCTACCGCTAACATGAGTGGCCAAGAAGAGTATATGATACTTGACTATATCATGTGTGTTCCCAAATTGTAGCTTAAGCAGACTCATAATCCTCCTTATAGGACCCTGAAGTCACAAAAGGATAGGTTTTTAAGTGGGCTTGTTTTTGCTGTAGCCATATGAAATTAGTTATTGATTTGGAATGTTTCTTATGACCATTCACAGCCAAGAAAATGTATGACTAAATTGGCATATTCTTGAGCCCTGCTCTAATGGCTGGCTTTAACGGTCAAAATTTTGAGATAAAAAGCCAAACTTTTGACTAAGTAATGCAAAATAAAAAAGTTTTTTTAAATACAAAATGTTGACTTGCTGACCTGAAGGCTCCCAATATAATACACTCTTTTTATCAGAAAATGTATTTTACTTTTATATCAAAATGTTTTATTACTAAGTCAAAATGTCGACTTTTTATCTTGAAATTTCAACTTCCTAAGTCAGAATTGCAACTTTGTATCTCAAGCTTTTGTCTTCCTGAGTCAAAATGTTGACTTTCTACAGGCATTATATATTATGTATCTGCCAGCACTCAGATCAGATTGCCCTTTGGGGAAGTGACCTGTTGACCAGATATGGAAGGTCCCATACCCAGTATTTGTGCATTTAGTACCCAAGGTTCACGCCCAGAACTGTCAACAGTCGCATTGTGTACATACAGAGAAGTTGGATTGCCCAGGGTAAAGTTGGGCACCTTGCTCAAGAGCACCACAATTGGGGTTGTTGAAGATGGGAGAGAACAAATTTTTACTTTCGAGGATTAAACAAACAACCTTGTGTTCTACAGTAAATCTCTTTATTCAACTGGACACAGATGTCAAGTTACTCTAAAAGGATCAAGCCATGGTGAGCGTTTTTGTGGCTTTTATAGTGATTTATAAGAGTAGATTGAATAAAAAATCGAACCATGAAATTCCTAAACAATTGACAATGTCACACGAGTCTCATTGTAACATCACAACCAGATATCAAAGAGCTGATTTCCCTCCCTGGAAGTGATGCACTATCCACAAAGCAACACCTTCTTTCATGATATCCGGAAACAAAAAAGCAGGCGTATCACACAGGGTGAAGCTCTGTGTTCATGTGTTAGGGTTGGTGAATTTGCTCATAATTAATCCCTCTTATATCTCTCGAATCTACGTTGACCGTCAGACAATTACTTGTCATGAAAATGCAAAACACTAATAGCTGATTAACTGAGGAGTGGTTACAAAGTTTGCTAAAAGAAAATCTCTTCTGGAATAAGCCCAGTCTAGAAAATGAGATTAAGTGCAATTTTAATAAAAAATAGTGACATTTCAAAGTAAAAGAATCACATCTCCCATCAAATTAGACCAATGTGAACAACATATTACTGAAAATAACACAATGTCACTGAACCTTTATTAAAGGCTTTCATAGAAAATATAATTATTTCTATTTAGTAGAGCAAAACTCTCATCTCATTTAGCAATAGAAAACAACAGAAAATTGACAGCAATGTTGATTTATTTACAATGACAATCAGTCTGCTTTAGGTGTTGTGAATGAAAATGATGAGCTTGAAAGAATGCAGTTTAAAGGAAATAAAACATTTAATGTAGTAACGTAATACTACAAACTAGTACTTCAACCTGGTGAAATAACTGACAGAGTAGAATATTTACCTGTTTGGGTAGTTTATTTATTAACAAGTGAATAGGAACAACGTATTTATGGAGTGTTTATCCTGGATGTTGTGTGGATTTATGCTCAGTTGGACTCCGATCTTGTCAACATGAAGTAAAGTCATGAGCACACTAGGAGGGACTGCCACAGCTGGCACAGCTGTATACACACAGATTTTTCAGCAAACACAAACCTTAGAAATGAAAGAAAATCAGTGCACAATGTTGTAATACTGTAGATGAACAATGTCAGCTCCAACAGAAAAGCTTTCAGAGTGATTTATAGGAAATGCTGCTTTGACAAAATAATGGCAGCTGTGACTTACCTTCCAATAGTTTGCAACATAATATTTTCAGGTACAATAAATGAACAAGGAAACCTCTTACTGGCAGCTTCATTGTCAATCCTCACTGACCTTTTCCTTCAATGTCAAGGACATCACTAATCTAATGGCAGCGCAGCTCCTCAGAGGGACACCTGCAGCTGAGCCAAAAAGAGTTTTTAGTAAATTAGGTCTGGATCTTGCCAACTGAGACACAGTCCTACTGAACAATGGGGATAGCTTTGTAAACTCAATTATCTACTGTCCAGTTCTTATGCCATGAATTATAGTATGAGCTTGATCCTTTAAGCTTATATCAAAACTAAGTTCTTCAGTTTTTCAGTTTTTGATTCTAGACCTATTTAGGACAGAACTAGCTTCCCGTTGTCACGCTAGGCTTCATTGCATTTTGCCTCGCTGTCAGAATAAATCTAATCCTCCATTTTACTCCAAAGCTTTAGAGAAGCCTTAATGTGCATCCACCAAATAGATGTGTGATTTGCTGGGCACTGTTGTATGGAACAAGGAGGTATAGTAGAATACAGAGGCATTTCTGTTCCTTTATCTGTCTCAGTATTTACTTTTTTCTTTATTAGCTGATCAATTTTAGATGAAGGTGAAGGGTAAATCTCAGACCCCCCTGAACATCGCCACCTGCTCCTGCTGGCTCCTCCTGTCAGGAGCTTATACATTGAGGTCAAGTCACCTTGCCTTTGCTTCATCACAAATAGTTATGTTCTGAGTATTCTGGATAATTTTGAAACAATTAGATGTTATGATCGCTCTGTACTTGACTTTTTTTTAGTTAATAGTTAGCTTTCTTGATAGTTAAGGCCTGTTATAGAGTTTGATGGAAAAGATACATGTTTCTTCAATAATTGCCTTTGTCAATAAAAACACAGATCATCCTCTTTGTTCCCAGGTGAAAATAAATGTAGTGAGTGAACTTAAATTGAACATACCTTTATGTGCTTGAAGCTACACTGATCATCTTTATATTTCTTGTGTATTCATGAATAGTTAACTTGAACAACTTATTTTATTCTAAATATATTGTGAATTAATTGTAGAAAAGCTTAATTCTAAATGTATTTAGTATACTTTTATTTGCTAAAGTGGAAAAACTTAAAACTATTTAATATACATAAAATGTAGTGTATGACTTTTAATGAACATGAGTAAATACACTTAAAATACATTTCAACAAAGTATTTAAGCGTTGATTCTAAAATATGTATTTTAAAAAAAATTTCAGTGTATGTTACAGTGTCAATTTTGAGCAAACAAAAAACTAAATAAAAAAAACAAAACAAAACACATATGAAACACTAGAAATGTCGTATATCTTTCACTTAAAGTATATTTTAGTTAAATATATTTCTATAATGTTAGTAATGTAGTACAACTTTTTCAAAGTGTGTTGAACATGCTAGTTTGAAAAAGAGATGCGCGTATAATTTAAATGTACTTACAAAAAGTACAATTATGTAATTACATTTTAACCATACTATCTGAAATATGAATATTCTTGAAGTACAATAAAGTACTTTTTTTGCCTCGGTAGCAACCTTGACGAGAGATCCTAGAGCATCTCTCACAAGATGAATTGGGTGGATGTACCACAGTACCTGTGTCTCAACAAGTTTCATATCCAGAGACTGGCCTCTTTATTGCAGCCAAACCTAACTTTGTTTTGGTGAAAAACACATGTTAAAAATATCTGAGCATTACATGTGCATACATAAAACAAAAACTGAAAAAAGGGCATGCTCTACATATTAAGACCATTACTGTATTTTTTAACCATGTATTTCTGTGTTTTTCCAGGGATCAAACAAAGACACCCGGGCTACGAGGAGGTAAAATCTGCAGAAACATTTCACAGCATTGTACAAAGCTCAGTCAAGTGAATGAGATACAGAGACAGAAATACAGCACCACTGCCATCTATTGGAGGAATTCAGATAATGCAATCACTTTTGAACAATAAATATTCTTAGTCCATTAACGCAGATAAGTATGCAGTTAAAAAAATATTATTACCAGCCAGCATCCTAATTACTAAAGAAATATTACAATAAAACTGTGTTAATTGTAGATGAAAATCCTACATATTAAGTTTTTTTTTTTGCTTTAAACTTTTGTCAATTTGACAAAAAAAGTGTCTGCTTGACCTAGTTTCAGGCCAGTGTGAGCTAGGGTTGTCACCTGCAGGGATAATGTATAAAAGAGTAATCATTTTTATTAATAATAATTTTATTAATAATATTAATATATAAAAAGTTTTTTCTTTCACACTTGAAACCCATTAAAATTAAGAAATTCATTCTTCAGTTTGAACTAATATTTGAAAGTTTGAAAGTTGCTACACTAATTAATGCTTATTCTTGTACTTAATGTCACCTCCGAAAGGCCTGAATTTACAAAAAAATATATTTCAAAAAAAATAAAGTTTTATATTGTACCACCTTTTTAGAATTATATTCTACCACCTCTCTTTTTTCTTTCCCTCTCCTTCTCTCTCTCCCTCTCTTTCTCTCTTCAATCCCTGTTTCTCACTGTCCATCCTAACATGCTGTTCACTCCTGCAGCTGAAAGAACACATTTGTTCCCCTTAACATGGGTGTTTGTGTTTGTCATGGATGGGAGATGGAGTCATGAGACCAGGCCAGCAGACACCCGCTCACTCGCGCACAAGCTCTCCCATGCAAGTCATATGAGTATAAGACTTAATCAGAAATAGAGAGAGTTAGTGGGAAAGAGAGAGGAGAAGATTTGGAGATGGATGAATTCCTGTGGAGAACGAGGATCTGGGCGTCTTTGTTCTTGAGGAGATGTTGTTGTTGTTGTCGGTGCTGTGGAGAGAGAAGGAATGGAGTCAGAAGGCAAGCAGACATTTATGAGATGAAAGTGGAAGAGCTAAAAGAAGCATCGAGAAATGAAGAAAAGCCATCCAAAACTTGGAGTGTATCCTCTCTCCCAGCGACTGAGGTCAGAGGAATGTGTATGTATGTGTGTTAGAGATTGATCACATGATCAGAAAAGTTTAGGAAAACAGTAATAATTTGATTTGATGCACATATCACCCTTACATGTAGAGAAAAGGTCTGGTGATTTAGTTTCTATCAAAGGGTTTCAAAAGGTTTTCCTGTGGAATAGTCTTGTATTTAACATAACATACTCGTGTGCTGTTTCACATTTTGGCCTTAATGGTATCTGAACAGTTGCACTGCTTACTAGGTAAATGACAGCAAACATATTTAAAAATCTTTAGCTAGTTCTGATGCAATTGATCTAAAACGATCTAAAGGTCTGTTGAATGTTAGATAATTGCTCAACACCTCAAGGGATTAGAAACCAGCCTTTGACAAAGACTGAAATAACCAATTGGACAGGAGAAACATTGATATCCATTTATTTATTTATTTTTTTCAACTTTGTCACGGAATTCTGCTGCTGTTTGTCTGTTTATTCTGACCACAGGGCCACATTAGCTCTTACATTCACTTCTGAAGGGATTTTTGGAATTTGGAACCAATTCTGTTTCTGTGCTGTTTGAGTGAACCTGGGGAAACCCATATAAACACAAGAAGAACATGCAAATGCTATTCAGCGAGGCCTGCATGGGCTAGTGTCAAACTATCAACTCTAACTGATAAGGAAGAGTGTCACTCAGAACACTGTAGTTAGATTGATGGATAGATTTTTCACATAAATCAATCAATCAAAAAAATATGGGGCTTTTTTGTCAGTTGCTTCAAAGTAGCATCACAAAGGTCTAGTGTGAATTAAGAGTTAGAAAGGAACTCCTATTCGATACTTCTATGGGGTAGAACTAGAACTACCATATTATGCTACTTTAAGGGTTGGAAAGTAAAGTGTATTAGTATTAGGAAAGTTGAATTGATTTGAGCAGTTATTTTTGACTTTCTACCAAAGTTTTTTAAATGAAAAAATGCTTTCTCCACTGGCTTTTGGAAATTAAAAAATGATTGCTTTTAAATCCCTGAATCCAGATCAGCAAATACAGTCCTGGGAATCCGGAGCCCTCACATTTGAATTGCAACTCTGCTCTAGCATGCGCATTACTCATGCTGCAGACAACCCAAGAGAACCTTAATTAGCGCAAAAGAAGTGTTTCGTGATATTTGATACAAAAGGTGCAGGGCTCTGAACTTACAGGACCAGATTTTGAATCATCTGTCACCACCAGACTGTTTCAGAACTTTTAACAGAATGCAAACCGTCAAGAGACTTTAGTTCATCCTTTCCGAGACTATTAGTTGTCCTCCCCAGATTAATGTTCAAATGCTAGTGAGTGTGCCTTTTCAGTACTTTTGAAGCCCTTTCTTCATTTTTCCACATTTTTACAATTTATTGGAATTTTTAGATATTGTGTATATATTTTTAGATGTGTTACACCTGTTGATACTTTTTTTTAATATACATAAGGTTAATTTTTCAATTTGTCTTGGCCTGATTAAGTGGCTCCAAATTTAGCTCGTTACTAACCCAAGGTTGCAGCAAAAGGCAATTATCAATGTTTGTGCAAGCTATCCTGCCTTTTAACCTTCACAACTCTTCTACTGGGGGTGAGTGTTCCAGGCCCTGTTCACTTCCTAGTTCCAGCTTATCTAGTATGCTTATTTAATGTATGCCGCCTTCTCTTATGATACAATGCTAAAACTACTAGTGAACTAGTGAAGCATATTAGTCGATGGCTATACGTGATATTAAACTTTCGTTTATGTCAAGTGTTTTACTCTAAAAATAATTCATTCCACAACCCTCCTATTTGGGTTATATTTTTGTTTTTGTGGCGATATTCCATCGTAGATAAGAATTTAGCGATATTATCTGATCCTTACCTGTATGTGTTTCCCTCTGTTCTCAGTTGGGAGAGGTAGATGGCGTTGAGAAGCCACAGCCACACTGGTTTCACACACTGCAGGTGAGACGGCTCCGGGTTCAGAGGGGCCGTAGTAACAGTGATCCCATGGGAGGAAAGAGCTTCCAGCAAGAGTTTCAGTGGGTGAGAGATTTATAGTACATTTACATCCACCGATGTAAATGACCTTCATTTATCAGCAAGAGTAACATTGTTGTAAATGTCTCAATGTAACTTTTACCATACAGAGTAAAATAAACTATTCTTCATACGTTATAGGTCAACTGTTATCTCACTATGCCTGTTAATGTTAGTATTAACAATTTTACAGCATTAGCACAATCAAAACATTTTAAAAGCATAATATTGTGTTATGAAGTAAATTTTTTTTTATTTCTACTATGAAATTGACATGTAATTTAAGCTTTCATACTTGGGTTAGATATGATGTTGATTATTGTTTCATCTGTGGCTGACATTACAATGAGGACTGAAATGAATACATGTACAAGTCTGTGGGGTAGTATTAAAATTTCAGTTTGTTTCTGTGTGTGTCAACAGAAAACAGGCCTTGAGTTTGGGAACGCGACATCTTATCTAAATCTTGAAAAGCTCGGAGAGGGCACATATGCCACAGTTTACAAAGGCATTAGCAGGTTAGTATACAAAGCCATGACATTCGACACACTCAAAACACCCTAAAACCATGTTGTCAAATGAGATTTTGAGAAAATGTCTTGCCCAAAGAGAGATTTGAACAGTAGAGCAAGTTGAATGCTTTATCTCTATGTCTGTGTTGTGTTAGCAAGCACATGATTCAGATACCCCATCTTGTGGCTTTGTTCATCAAGATAATAGATAGCAAATGATTCTCTTTATTGCTTCCTCAGGCTGTTTTTGTATAGCAGCTTGTTTGACAAGGATTAATTTTTTAAGTTCATCTTGTACAATAAGGATATCTGCCAGAGGGTAGTGATAATAGTTTAAAACTGTTGAGTGAATATATTGCCTTTTTACAAGAACCAGATCTTCACATGTGTTTGCAATTTTTGAGCACAATTTTTTCTGCTAAATTGAAAAAGTGGGCAGACAGTAATTCATAAATATAATATAAAATTTTATTTTATATTTAAATATTTATATTTAGAAAACAATATAATGATAATAATTCAAAAATAAAAGGCCATAATACCTCAAATCATACAAGTAACGATCAGTCAATCATGACGTAAACTTGTGAAGAGGAAAACTGAAGTCTGGCTCCCTAGTACTCAGCCTGAGCTTGTTACAGCTGGCAAATGTCATTTGGGTTGATATCTCAACAAAATCTAAAACTTACTTGGCACATATGTGTTTTTATCTAGACTCCAAAATCAACAGTGAATCAAAAACATGTTCCCACTTTTAAACAGACAGCAAAACTTATACGGTGTCTAGATGTCAACCAAAACGGACAGCTCTGGACCACATTACCTCACATTTTTTACTTTTTAGGGTTTCTGGAGTAATTGAAGTTTTTCCTATATTCTTGGCAGAATAAATGGCCACCTTGTGGCTTTAAAAGTGATTCACACGAAAACTGAAGAAGGAATTCCATTCACAGCTATTAGAGAAGGTAAAACCCATCAAACTCACACAAGAAAAAAAACCTTTGTATTGAGATTTTCTTACAAACAGCTTTATACTCAGTACTCATTAAAAACATAAATCTTCATTAAAATGTATTTAATTGGCAGTTTATGGTTTTATTGCCCCCTCTAATCATTTGCATGCACTTATGCTGATTTTCTGTGTTATATGTGGTTGTTTCCAGCGTCCTTGTTAAAAGGCCTCAAACATGCCAACATAGTCTTGCTCCATGACATCATCCACACGCGGGAGTCTCTCACCTTTGTCTTTGAGTATGTGGTGAGTTTAAATGAAAGACAGCCGATGTTCCATCTGTCTTATCTGGCTTTCACTCACATTAGTTTTTCTCCTCAGCAAACAGATTTGGCTCAGTACATGACTCAGCATCCTGGTGGACTTCACTCATACAATGTTAGGGTAAATAAGCATGCCAAGACACTCACAAAAAGCTAAAACATTACAAAGATTGTTATTTATTTTTAGATGCCGAAATGGCAATTAGATTACTAGATACAGAAAATGATCCAAGAGGTGAAAACAAAGACATAGAACAGAAGGAGCTGGGAGCAGACAAACATGAAGAAGATAAGAGGCAAAGAGCCAAGATTTAATGCAAGGCACTGAAAGATGTAGACAAGATGTCAAGCATGAACAAAATACAGATATGAGTACAAAACACTAGATGTAGAACAAGCAAAGGGGAATGAGATCCAGACAACAAACTTGCACATGTATGGGATTAATACTTACAGAAAGAAAGCCAAGGTGCACAATGGCCAAAGATCAAGGACAGGCATCAGGGAAAGGCAAAAGGCAAGGGGCCACAATTCAAGCAAGAGAAATGCAAAACGAGGGACATCCTTAGGCAGGCGTGTAACTTCCATAGCGGTTATGGGGATTATGAACCCCTAAAACTTCCCAGCTAACAAGTTTATGTTACAAGAATGTTCTGGGATCGTTACCTCTAACGTTGCAAAAGCGTTAGTTTGTCCAGTTTTTTTATAACATTCTGTGAACGTTCTCTTAAGGTTATTTCAAAGTTTTTAGAACATTCAGCATTCTAGGAAAATTCTGATAATGTTGTTTAGACAACGTTTTTAATTAATTGAATTTAATGTTACTAGAAAGCTCTTTTGGAAACGTCATGAGATCCCTCGATAATCTCACTTTATTCTGGTAAAGGAAAATGTCAACTTTCTTTTATGAATAGCTTGTTGGTTTCCTTTCGTTGTTCCAATTGCTGTAAAATAGTTAAATAATCTGGTAACGTAACCACCCTCTTCTTCACCAGATACTTGGTATTACCAAACAGCGCTTGTCCTGCTAACGTCATTGAGCCACCAAATACAGTCAATGATTGGGCCACCTGCTTGATTTGAAGCGTGTGATTTGTTTAGCACTTTTAGATGTTTAGGACTTTAGGAACAGACATGAAAAAAAGTAGAAAACTCTATTATTAGAGTACAACTGCTTACCCAAAGAAAAAAAACATGACCAAGATTTTGCTGTTGCTCTCTAGTCAAGCTTTATTTACTGATAGAATGTTTCTGATACAGAAGCTCAAACTCCAATATTTATCTAATATATATTTTTTCTGATGATTACTGATCTTTTCTCTTTTGCAAGAATTACTGTAAACGTTGTTGGGTTGCACAGCTAAATTTCAGTTTTCTCAAACAGAAAAACAAACTAGCTTTATTTTTACTTAATTATGTTCTTAAATGTATAAATAAATAAATAGTTAGGATATATGTTATTTCTGGTATGTTGTAAAATAGTCAGAACCAAGAGACAATTTCCAAGTAGTGAACAAACAAATCAGACTCAGGCTAGAAACATAGGAGAACATGGTGCAGGAAGAGGGGCAAGAGGAAAAAAGGCAAACATCAGGGGAGAGGGGTGCTGCTGACAAACATGTGCAAATGAACATAGTGTGAACTGTGCCATTCCTGCTCTCACTGTTTCTTCAGCTCTTCATGTTTCAGTTGCTCCGAGGGTTGTCTTACATTCACAGCAGAAGAATTCTGCATCGAGACCTCAAGCCTCAGAATCTGCTCATCAGCTATCTGGGAGAACTTAAGTTAGCCGATTTTGGTCAGATTCCTTTAATGTAGTCACAAACATCTTGGTTTGCTTTGTTATGTGCTACATTGGTGAACATTTTTGTTTCAATAAATGTTCCTGCAGGTCTGGCTCGATCAAAGTCCATCCCATGTCAGACTTACTCTGCTGAGGTGGTAACTCTCTGGTACCGGCCCCCAGATGTTCTCATGGGCTCCACAGATTACTCTACAGCCTTAGACATCTGGTGAGTCACACTGGCACCCACAAAGAACTTTACAATCAACTACAGAGAATTTAAAGTACCATACAGGTATTTACCTGGCAGTTTGTCTGTCCTTAATACACATAACAAACATTGTGGATATTTTATCAATATTTTTTTTTTATTTTGCAAAATGAAAAAACTTTTATTGTGACAATTATATTTTGGATTTTTTTTCTACCTAAAATTGCATTAGAAAATATTATCTATACATATTGAAATGATTTTACCCTAAAAACCACATATGGGTTCTGGAGCTGTCTAGCCATTCTAGACTTTAGAATTAAACTTATCCATGTTAAGTATTTAGAGAGCACTATATCTCATACGCCGTATGACCCAGTGCTTCTGTTCGATAGTTTAATAATCAGCAAAGACTTGTTTAATCCCTTTAACTGTTCATTAGCTGGTCACAGTGATCCCCTATGGCACACATGCAAAATAATTATAACCTCACTGCCAGAACCTACTATACACAACCAACTCCTCAAACACAGTCAAAATAAGATTTCATGATTATCTTTACAAATCATAGGGGAACACTCCCAGTACCTGGAACTCAACAATATAAAATTTACATACAACTAATTTAACACATAGAGAAGGCTGATGACCAAAAATAGACTTTTAAACCCCAACAGAACAGCCTTCTTTAATGCTATTCGAGGCTTGGTGGACTTTTAAAATCACAGATCTCTACAATATAATCAGCATTGCCTGTATGCATTAAAATCTCATTTGATTTGAACATGTTATGTGTTATCTGAAATGGAGCTGAATCTGTTGCTATGTATCTTCAGGGGGGCTGGCTGTATTTTCATTGAGATGCTCCAGGGGTCTCCAGCGTTCCCTGGAGTGGCCGATGTCTTTGAGCAGCTGCTGAAGATCTGGACTGTGAGTTGGATCAAGAACACCCCGAAAATGTCTCTCAAATCCATTTATAAATATATCTTGCTCTTCTGTTATTCATCTTCCCTCCTCTTTCCTTCTGAGGTGCTTGGGGTCCCAACTGAGGAGAGCTGGCCAGGTGTCAGTGACCTGCCAAACTATAAACCAGGTGTGTGTAAAGTCCTCCTACCATCAATCTTGGTAATCATACACTATTAAATTTCAGACACTATTTAGTGTTCAGTGCAGATGTGATTTTTTTTAATTATTTCAAAAGATATGCACATTTTTAGGTTGTTAGAAACATTTGGCAGCAATGCTAGAAATGAGTAGTTTAACACATCACAAACAGGGGAAATAAAATGAATCGTATTGTTTGACCCTAAGAAAAATATTATAGATTTTAAAAATCTGACTGTTTTTCCTCTGTGGGCAAAGTTACTGGAGACTGTGAATGACTTTTCCCACCACTGTTCTAGGCTGGAAAAGAAAAAATAAATAAACCTTTTTCTGCACAATATTTTGAGCACAACATGCCTTTAACGTACACTCGCCAGCAAGAAACCTACTGCGAGTAGTGGTCTGTGTGTTAGTAGCTGTCTGAGCATGGAATTACATGTTTAAACACGTTTAAATTTAAACACTGATCAAATATAATTAATAATAGAAAATGAACATCTTTGAATATAAAAAAACAGTGTTTCACTTCAAAATGAGATCAAATGCACAAGTGTATAAAAGTGTCTGAGAGATCTCTAAACTTATTTTATCTTGAAGTTTGTTTTAGGGCATCAACTCAGTCCAATCTGACTTTTCAACTCTAGAGTTAAAAATCCCACGCTATCCTTTTTAATATTCATGTTATTCCGCTGCTGGTCATTTACTATATATTGGAAAATAACTAAAAAAGCCAAGCATGCATTTGCATCCTTATTGAAGACCTGTGATTTTACTGATTGCTAAAACAAACTTTGATTGGAGACAGTCTGTTTTCAGATATTTTGCACGTGCAAAAAATTATTTCTAGCATGTACTTTTAACTTTTTTTGTACAGATCTCATGTGCTCTTTTATTAAACAAGGCCTCTAACCTTAGAAAGAAACACACACAAAATGTGTTTGCTTTGTGATGCATCTTTTAAGGTGTGTTCTCACACACTGAAATCAGTGATAAGGTAATGCAATCTCAATTTTTTCAATGGAAAGTCGTTTTTTCAGATTACACAAATCAAAGTGATAATTTGCAAATATGTGTGGGTGCGATTTGTGATACTTTAAGGCAATGAGAAGTGGTTGTCTTGAGAGATATCCAAATGGAGAGAAGTCTTGTTTGAGGGTTTGAGAAAAAACAGCTATGGCCCAAGCAGCAGAAACATCGCTGCTTGTGTAAAGATTTTAAATTAAAATGTCTGGGTTGAGAAGTTGGTTGAGGTGACTTCTTCAGTCAAACAGAGTGACTGTGACCAAGTGGAGTAGAACACTCTTGTAAAATTATGCCATACTCACTTAGGAAGATCTCAGTTACCTAGAATTGACAGGGGCAGTTGTCAGTTGATAGGTGAGAATGCTTATTCCTCCTTATAGTACCCTATAAAAGATACAGGGGGATAAATGCACTGAAAATACAGCATCCCTGAGAAGATCCTCTCACCACACATCCTAACACATTAAAGCAAACCTGAATGTTTTTAATCAGATCCTGAAATATTTTCTTGGAAAACAAGCTGTATAGTATATGCTTCTCAGGGTAGACCTGGTCACTGTGTGTGTCCTGTGCTCTGTGCGGATGAAAATTTGTTGGCAAGAGTCTCTCATTTTAATATAACACAGTCATACAAATAAATAAGGTCTGGGGCAAATTCACAGAGCTGTTTGCAGCAGAAATTATTTTGTGTGTTTAGCTGTTCTGCGGTTGGTTTTGTTGGCTGTTACTTGACTCAACACCTTTGAGTCAGACACAAACATACACTTTCACACACTCTTGCAGGAACACTCTTTCCATTGCTTTCCTGCAAACTCATTATGCATGTGTTCAAATGAGCGATGTGAGGTGGCTTCAGGAATCATGCTTCATTTGAAGTGTGTGGGCACTGATGGCGTGTGTGTGGGGGGTTAAACGGCTGCTAGAGCTGTCCTGCTGTGTTCCTATTCGCCTTCTGTGGTCACTCAGGTATATTCAGGTGTGCTTAAGCATTGGTCTAGTCTCAGGTTTCAGTCAGGAATGATGGGATGGCTCATCACTAATTAATCTTGATTAGAAAAACCTTCTGTTTCAGTTCAAGTTAATCTAAGATTTCTTTTGAAAATGCAATTGAAAAATGTGATGGCAGTGGTACCGGTAAGGACCCAAGATGAGCAAAATGATGGTTGAATGAACTCTTTTGGAAAGTGTTGTCGAGCACATCGTTTCATAGGATCAAGTATGTGTAAATAATCAAGTGACACATGAAAAATTATTAATTTGAATTAAGATCCTGGAAGTAAAATATTCCTGGTTTGTCGTGAGCCTCTGTTTGAAGCCCTGCTATCTAGAGTCTAAAAACATGGCACTAAAACTAGTTATTTGGCTAGTTTTTTAACTAGTCTTATGGACACTTTTTTTGGTGCCAATTAGCACTAGTCTCAAAGATGTTTAGTTTTTAAGAACCAACCTTCATAAGTGCTGTTTAGAACCATCCACACTTACTTACTGCACAGCCTTAGTTTCTTCTTTTTCATATGCCACTTTTTTCTCTAAATACCCATTATTCTTAATGTGGTTGATTCTAAATAACACTTTTGAAGGTTGCTTCTAACTTCCACCCATAGAGACTGGTGCTAAATTGCGGCAAAAAAAGGTTCCTCTCTGATTTTGAGCCCAAATAAATATCTGATTTGGTAATGAAGCACCATGGACTTCAAATATAAGATAAGATATTAGGATAAGGGATGGGGTTTAGGAGGCGTATAACTTCTTGAGCACTATTGTTGTGATTTTTCATGTTTGCTTGGAACAAAAATTGGAAGTTGACTGAGAAATAGGAGAAAAATCATGATGCTTGTCAAGGCTGTAGGTGTCAACACTGCCTGTTTTCTACCTCTGCCTTTCCCCAAGACAAATAGAATACCAACTAACTCCTGCTCTCTTGTGAAGAGAATTCCTTTGGACAAAATTCAGAATCGAGTTTGACAAATTTTGATTTTATAAGTGACACTGATGTTTGTTGAAGGAATTGCGGCAATCAATTTACAGTGCAAGGAACAAAATGCTGGATTTGATCTTGTGGTCCACTGACTTTTTTCCCTAAAAAGAAACTGGCCAAAAATTTTTGAATTCAATTTGTGGTATTGTAACGTTTTACAAAATATAGCAATCAGGTAAGAGTAATTAAATTTGCATGAAATAATGTTTACGAATATTTTTTTATGAAATTCTAATGCTTAATCATACAAATACATTACACAAAACTAGAGAGATCAAGGAAAGGTGTGGACGGGGTTAAAGGGATTGACTGATAGGAGTTTGAAGGACTGAAGTATGAATGATAATGAAGAGTGGATACAATATTTAATATTCCATAATTTACACTTTGAGGATAAACATCTAATAAATCTAATAATACAAATACACAAATGCAATTCTTTTAAAAGTTGGCCAACCCAAGCACTGCTAGCAGTTATTGGCTGAATGTTTTACCTGATTCTGACTCTGGATACAATTAACATAATTATTTTGCAAAATATCTCTCTTTTATTTTCTCAAACATTGATGCAGGTTTGGAGCTGCTCCAGAAGGGCCCTTAAAATGATCTCATGCCTCATTATCTGGAGATACCTGATCTGAATTGGACAGTTTGGTGGTCAGTTTAGCTGAAAGAGCTCTTTTTATGTTTCTATAGAGTGGTTCCCGCCCTGCAAGCTCCAGCAGTTCAGAGATGTCTGGAAACGGTAAGACCAGTCCAGCCATGCAAGCTCGAGCGTATATTTGTGTGTCTTGGCTCCATGTAGGAACAGAAGGGTTTTTGTAAGGCGGTCTTCTACCACCCCCACTCTAATGGATGTCTGACCCAAAGCTCTCCTCTGTGTGTTTGTGTGTTGGCTCAGGCTGTCTCAGTTACCTTATAAGACAGAGGATCTGGCCCAGCAGATGCTGGTGATGAATCCCAAGGACAGGATTTCAGCCCAGGATGCATTGCTGCAGCCGTATTTCAACACACTTCCACCTCCGCTAATGCATCTGAGGGACAGTAAGTGCCTGAGAATTTCACTGTATGAGCGGAATGCACGCGATTCCAGCTTCAAAGGTTAATCCGCTCCATTTACACTCAAGATCAAAGTTAAATCCCTCTGAGTTGCTGTCACAATCTGGCAAACATTTCAACACTGAATCCAGATGAAAAGAGAACTTAGAAAGGGCTGTTTCCTCCTGTCTTTGGATACTGAGCTTCTTTTTTTCCATCAGATGTGTCCATCTTTAAGGTGCCGGGCGTTAGGTTAGAGGCGGAAGCAAGGGATATCTTCAGCCCCAGCAGACGAGTGAAGTCGCCTCTTACTCCGCTGGCTAAATGTTGGTGAAAGGTTCCTCTGTGCACAACCACAGCAGCATGAGAGGCTGTTTGTATGTGTTTGCTTAGATTTAAATTATCATATGCACCAATGGATTTGGTTAAATCAGGAAATGTTTTCATTTGTCATACCAATTTGCAAAGTATATGTTTTGTTTAACTGGTCCTCAGTAATAAAAACTTTCCATTCAAAGGTAGAAATGGGTTCATATTAAGTATGAATAAATAGTAATTTAAGTTCAGTTTTTTAGATTTATAGAAAACCAATCTGTGACACAACCAGCACTAATATATGTCCTGAAATCTCACCATCTACATTTCAAATACAAAAGATTGTTCAAAGTGTATAAGATGTTACTGGATTTCTAACAATTATGAAATGTTTAAATGGGTCATTGACTGGGATTGTTTTGCTTTTGACTCAAATAATTGTACATATAGAGAGAACATTACATTTCATGTACTGGTATTCATTTTCTTACTGTTTAATTCTATATTTGAAGTATAAATTTATCTCCTTCACTTGCAACTCTTAGAAGTATTACAGTTCCAAGGCACTGAATCTCTGCAGGTATTTTCAGTGGTTTTAAAGTTAAGTTATTTAATAATGAAGTTCATTGAACTGTAACCAGTCCCTGAATACTCTATCAAAATTTCAGTGATGAAATTTGGTGTTTCATTTCATGTATATTTGACTTACATCCTGAGTCAGTCCTTGTACCTCTACTTCACTGCAGGTTTGCTCCAGGGCTTAACTAGAATGCTTAACTTACATTAAGAGGCTGACATTAGTCACCACCTGAGAGGAAGGTGAATGTTCGACTCAGTAGTAACTCAGGTAGCGTCATTGTTGGCTTTAATAAAATCCATTAAAACACAATGTGAAATCTGAAGCTGTCAGGGTTGATTTATAGTCAAATATGTAAAATACATAGATTACTTTTTTAACACCTCAGTTCATGACCCCTTTATACAAAACAGACATGTATACAAAAGAGGTGTTTTTAGGAATATGCTAAAGTAAATGTGAAACGTATGTCTACTAATGTTTCAAAGCTCCATTAAACTATGTATAGGTGAAGGAAATGGCTTTTCCAGAATCAGAAATTGCACCTGGAGACAGTCATCTGAAATTACATGTTTTTGTAAAGCATGCACTCATATTTCTCTCGTACACTGTAGTGTCGAGGCACGCTCAGAACAGGATCTTGACAAATCTCTGTTTGTATCAATTTCAACATTTATCTTTGGTATCATGAGTTGTCGTAATGTAACTGCTCACCAACAAATACACTTGCAATTTTTGAAACAATCACTCTTGGCTGCAGTAAAAAGTGGAATTCCCTCATTGTCTTCTCACAATTAAATATGAAAACTAATCAATGTGAAAACTTGAGAAACTATTTGCTGACTTGTCACTTGTGTTGAATAAATAGTAAAATGAATCAATAGCATGCTTGATTGTTTTTTAATACCCCTCAGCTGTTGCTCGTGGATTACATGGTTTGTTTAGATTGCATCAGATTCTTTTTATATTAAATACATTGGAAATGTAGTCAAAATGCTCTTACTGTATGTCATTGAAAATATAAAAATACATGTTTTTTTGTTTTATTTTTTAAGGTAAAGACTGCAGTGTGTATAGTTTGGGCCTCAAATAAAAAAATATATTCAGTTCAGTCTTCAACCCCTTCAGAGTTCATTGCAACTGTCGCTTAATCCTTTTGAAAATCTTTACTGTAATTAAAGTCATTTATCCTGGTTTTGGATGTTTTTGTTGCAGTAAATATGCAATCAGAAAAGATAAAATTTCTCCAATATAATAATTCTTCTTTTCTTCCAACACAAACTTAAGCTTATTCAATAGTAGTGATTTCATGCGTTGACATTTTTACTCATATATTAAAAATGTTTTGTTTATTTTTAAAACATCAACGTATATTTTCTAATTATAATTAGAAATACTTACTTGTGTTTATATCTGATCTTCAATGAAAAGCACACAAAAAACTAGAGTTTGAAATTGTTTATAATAATAGATCCTGACTTAAGAACATGATCAGTTTTTGCGACCTAGAAATTAATCCAGGTCTTGAGAGATTGAGTCATTGGACTCGAAATCGAAGGAGTTTCATAAAAACCACTTCATAAGGTTAAACCACAAGACAAGATAAGGAAAATGAATTATCAGTAAACCAGAACAGTGCCAAAAGTAGGTTGTATGGGTGCTTAAGCGATGATCTGGGAGTAAAAGTCTCACATCTTTAAAAATGCTTCTTGGTCTAATACTAAATTTAACATTGTATAGTACATACACCAGTTGTGAAATGGTGCGCTATTTTTGTTTTATCGTGCGCAAATGAGGTTTTTTCTAATTGTATTGCTATTCGATTATTTTAGCTTTAATGCTGTACCACAACTAATGTATGCTAAAGTTGAACTTGTGTTTCAAGATGAATGATGCCTTCTGTTGTATATTTGGCTAAATAAGTAAAAAAGTTCCTCCATTTAGAGCAATTGAGGCTAGTTTAAATTTTTTCTTGATTTAAATTGATTTTATAATCATTCCATTAAATCAAAGTCATTCTGTCTGAGCTACTGACCCCTCAGTGGTTTTTAATTTCATTACTCACACTTATGGCCACACCAAGTACATGACCATAAAATGACCACAATATTTGCACATCAGATTCATTAAGCAAAAATTATATCATTTAAAAAGTATCATTTATAGATGTAATGAGGAATTATGAAACTTTTACTTCAGGAAATATCTGACAATTGGTGAAGATTTAGGTTGAAGTCCTGGAGTGTCACATTGTGACATCAGGGTCTGGTTCATTTATATTGTCTTTTAAAACAAGAAAATCTGATTCATGTACTCTGAAAGGAATGAAAAATATTTTTATGTCATTACAGAGAAACGTAGTTCTTTCATATTGTTATGTAGCATCTCGTGGCAGTTATAGGCTCATGTAAAAATACATAATATTGTTTAGAATGTCTGAAATTTACTATATCTGAAATGAGGTGGCGTGATTGAAACCAGATGTGAAGTCTCCTGTGAGCATGAAAAGAATGCGTAAAATAAACAATTAACTTTTTTAGTAATTTGAGTATGTGTATAATCAGGTCTAACCAAGATTCCCGTTTTTATCCTGGTATTATACACTAGTATAAATTCAGGATAAGTGTTTCCATATGAGAAATGTGATTGAGTTAAATTAAACACTGCAAATATAAACGGCTGCAAACTTCAGATGAGTTCTTAAAGAGCCATGCATGAACTTTAAGTCACTCAAGACTATTCATAAAAATGCCTCAAGACAGTCCCTTTCGCTAATTATTTTCCAGTGTTTATCTTTATCTGATGTGGGCTTGCAAAAACTTCAGCTCAGTTATATATGGTTTATGATCAGTATTAATCACAAAACACAAGGTTACAAGATCAAGTCAAAGAAACGATTAAGTTCTTTCTGAATCCAGGAAAGCTCTGAGAGATGTAAAATAGCCCAGCCTTGAATAAACATGTGAAAGAGCCAAAAATTTTACACTAACCAGAACTCTTCTCATAAACTATATCCACAGTGAAGTGCTGCTGCAGATCTGGTTCTCACAGATGAATTAATGCAATCTGTGCACATTTGTTTTTGTTTTTTTTTGTTTTGTTTTTTTTATGTGAGAGCGTAATCGGAGGAGAGGCAGCTCTGGATTTTGACTAAAGAAACACAGATCCGGCTCCCTAGAGAGGTGAAGACAAAGAAGAAAAATGAATCTGCCGTCTGTCTCTGTTTCAGTCGCATATGATATCCATTCAACCATTCATCAGTCTTCAACCACTACACTTACTGAAGGACACTTATGACCTGAATAACTGCAGCATCTATCTAAACACTCAGAGTTCTCCCCTAAAACTTTATCAAACCCCTTCCTGCTAAAGACAAAAACAACATTTGTTTAACATGAAAGAAAATGTGAGTTACTTCAACTCTGTTTTGGGTCAGGAAAACATCATATTGAACATGTTATTTAATCATTTAAATATAACAATAAATATAACAAATAAATACATTATAATATAATAATAAATATAATATAGTTTTATTTGTTAAAGATTTGGTTTATTTGAAAGTGGATAGCTGTATGGTTAGCTGTAATAATAAAAAATTGGAATACAATATTTCACCACTAGAGGTCCCTTTCCAATCCAGAGTTTACATGAGCAGGACGGGGGAGTAAGTTGATATGCACAGTTTTTAAAAATCCTCCGTTACACTGTAAAGATGCTGGGATTACATGGTGCTGAATGGCAAAAGTGTGGATATTTAAAATATCTTTATTTTCATGCGGATAAGGCCCCAGCCAATCACTGGTCACAGGTCACAGATAATAGATGCTGCATCGTTACACCTCACACCACATGGATAAAATGTTGAACTTCATAGTGAAAACAAAAAGGTGATTCACTTCTGTAATTGGCGAAGATCAGATTAATACCACGTCCGTGAATTATTTGTCAGGGCAAAAGGAAGCCATACATTCTAGATATGGTTACGCAACTCCTTTCTAAATGGAGTTATCTTTGAGCTTGTGTGGGTTTCCTAAGACTCCAAAAAGACAGATGTCAGGTGGATGGTGACTCTAAATAGACTATGGCCACAGGGTGTACCAGTAATCTGTTCAGGGTATCCCCCTGCCCCTTTCTGTCAAAAATAAACGAATCAAAACATTGAGGTACACCCAAAAAAAGCACAACAGCTACAAAAATCCTTTTATGAATGGAAAGAAACACAGCATGAAAAAAGAATGACACTGACTTTTTTTGACTGAAAATAAATAATATTTGACAGGTGTGTATGAGATCACACACTTCTTGTATTTAAGGGGGGGGGGGGGGTGGGGGGGGGGGGGTCTGTCATTACAAAGGTATTCAAAAAAGTTTACACATGATTCAAATTTGATCAATGCTTATAACTACGAAGACATCGCATAGGAGTCAATAGGTGCTGCATCCGTACGATGTGTCAGAACTTTTTATTAGCCTTTTACATAGAGGATAAACATGGCAAAGACATGTGGCCTGGTGGGTAAAGTTTCAAGGTTGCCCCAGCCCCACCATTTGTTTGGCAGCATGTTTAGCTGAAGAAGGGAACTGTGAACTCTCTCTCCCCGGCTCTGTGTGGTCTCAAGCTCTCGCGGCTGTTTGGCGCTCTGTTTATTCATGGCTTCTCAAACACATGCAAGAAACAGCTGTTTCATCCAACTACCAACAAAGGCCTAACAAGCCTGGGGCTAGATTTACACAGACCCGCCAGAAAGCTCTCACTGTTTCTGGGGTTTGATAGTGAGCCTAAGAGGTACAAGCTGTTACATTTAAAGTAGTTGCTTCCAGCTTAAATAAATGGTATGGGACAAAAAAGGATGATAAACTAATTGTATTAATTTGACTAAGTAAAATAAAGGTTTTCTTTTTTTTATTCTTGTAAAAACACAGTTTTTTTTTTTTTTACAATTAGAGCATTTCACTATTCCTCTTCCCCTCCCCATCCCCATCCCTCTCTGCTCTTTCTTTCCTCTCTTCCTGTCGTTCCTGCTCTATGTGAGATTGAGTCTTCAAACAATGGATTCCATTGGCTTCCCTCGTTTAATCTACATATCACTATTCCATTGAGCATTATCAACAAAATAGCCACCCATACTTAGCATGTAAATTAACTGGTATTTTGGAGAAAGAGAGAGAAAGAATGAGGCCCAGCGAGGGGTCCACTGGAGGAGTGTGGGTTTCCTTTAACATAATGGGATTTTAACTGGGGGAAGGGGGTTATTGTCTTTTGGCAGATCATTGAAACCCTTTAGCTTTTGGGGGTTTGTTGATAAGATATACCTATTGAAGGGGATATGGAAACTATTGTTTTCAAAATGTTTTGACCACTTACTACCTTCTCTCAGTTGTACTCAGAAATGTTAGTGGAATTTCTTGAAGATCCAATTAACTAAGTGCCTATTAATCAATAATTCAAGCAGAAAATAGGTCTATAATTAGTTTAAATTATGGTTTTTAATATTTCATGTTTCCTTTTTAATCCAGACTTTTTTCTTTTTAAAGGTACTGTGGATACCAAAATATTCATGTGAACAAATAAGAAAGAATGTCCTTTTATTAAAAAAATTAAGGAGATGAATGCCCTGAACATTTTAAAAACTTTAAGGACATTTCTAAAACATTATCGTTCAGCTATGAAGTGTCCTGTTATGGTCACATGCAAACCAAATACATTAAATTTTTTTATATCAGCAGTAAGGATTCACGGTCCCAATACCAAGCTCAGGGACTCGTACTGGTACTCATAAAATACATGCCGATACCACAGTACCACGGTTCCTCAGTACACCTTGTGACATCAACAACAGAAGTTTCAGGACAGCAAGAAAAGAATATTGGGTTAAAAATGTTCATTATCGGGTAAAGATTATTGTTATCAATGATGATAATTTCTTTATTGTTGACAACACATGCATGAAAGGCTGCAAATTTCGCTCCGTAAATATCAAGAGGAGGTGTGATTACAATATAAGTACTACAATAAAAAATCTGATATCTAAACACACAATGCAGAATTAACAGCGACAAGTGATATTATTAGTCTCACTGTCTCATTAATTGTAAAATGGCAATTCTTCAAAAAACAGGCTTTTAGTATTGACATCAGTATCAGGTATCGTACTCTAGTCTCATCCTCAGCCAGTGGAATGCTATCTAAATGTCTTATGAGTTTGTTACGGAAACATTTCAAGAATCTAAAAGTTTTGGTTTGATTGGTGAAACTAATACAGATGTGCGGTAGTAGTGAGTGTTTATTTTTGCTCCAGCCACAAACAACATGGAAGCGTTCAATTGAGAACATTGAATATATAGTCTCCGCCTCAGGCATCACATCCAAATCAAATGTTCTCCATTCTCACTGATTAACTTGTTTTAGGTACAGATAGTTACTGGGACTTGTGCGCCATTGTTGTTTTGGTCTTCAATCTCTCTTCTTCTGTGACTTTTTTATGTGACTATCTCAGTCAGTTGTTGTTGTACCATTTCTGTCCCCCAAAACATGATACTATGTGAAACAACATGGGATTGGCTGTTTGTCATGCCAGGTAACAAAAAGTTACCAAAACCCCCAGACCTTCTTAACTCACCCTCAGCCTATAAAATTCGTATCGGTGCAACCCTAACTAGCAGTGACATAAGTGACTTGCTTTATTATTCCTATACAATAATGGGATTCTTTTTGTGCTTCTAATCAATATAAGAATATGCACAAAGATGCCATTCCTAATCTTTTAAAATATCTTATCTTCTCAGCAATATTAGACAAAGATCTGTATACTGAACGCAGTCTAGGGACGTGACATGACGGGCACAGAACACATAAAGCTGGTAAAAAGTCCAAAAGGCAAAAAGTCTAACGCTAGAGATTAAAAATTCAACAGATAGGTAGAGGAGGTAAAGCAGCTGTGCTCCATTGGACTGTTGTGGTATGGATACAAGCTGCTGCTGGTTCCAGGAAATCCCAGTTTAGACACAGCTAATATCTAAAATGCTGAACAATGCTGAATTGAGCTCAACACTAATATCCAGCATGTACTGCCTCTGTCCTAAAACCAGTTGCTAAAATGTGCCAGAAACGGCAAATAATAGACTGGCCACTTGAGGCTGGTCCCAAATGGGAATTAATCACATAGACGCCCCCTGTAAAATGTACACATTGTACAAAGACTGTACAAAGAAATCGAATAGAGAAGGATTGTAATTATCTTAATTCTTTATAGAGCTTTTTATAAACCAACAGAAACACATGCTTCTTCATATGTTATTTATATAGATGCTGGATTTAGGAGCCTTCTCTTAAGTGTACAAGTCAAAACATTGTGTATATATATATATATATATATATATATATATATATATATATATATATATATATATATATATATATATATATATATATATATATATATATATATATATATATATATATATATATATATATATATATATATATATATATGATCACCAGAGCATCCTTAAACTGGATATATAACTGGACCCTTACTGATTGAACTGTAGCAGTCCAGTTCAATCAGTTCAGTTAGTCTTAGAAGTCTAGGTCTTACCACATGTTGCATCAGCCTTGCCCCATCCTCCACTTTTCTTTCACTCGGACCCATCAATCATTCCGTCATGTAGTTTGATCCAGCAGCAGCGTTTTTATTACGTGTAAGTAGGGCAGCACGCGGGGGACAAGGACAGACAGACAGACGAGGTTGCCATGAGATATTTGATTGCATTGGAGGTGTTAGGAGGCTCCTTTTTTGCCTAGAAAAACAATTGCAGAGAAATGACGCATAATTAAGAAGAATGCTGATTGATACCATTTTAATAAATGGAAAGAAGATTTGAGACTATTATAAGACATTTTATCATAAAAAAACTATAAAGTAAAAAATATTTTTTGCGCATCATGGTTATGTTTATGTTTCTACCTACATCTTTGCTTCATATTATTAAGATTACAGGTTACTTGTAACTAAGCACTCGGGTACTTTTTCCATCTTATATTCTTACTAATAAAATAAAATCAGAGTAAATATTTTCAAAAGTACTTATACTCATTCCTTTTACACCTCTGTAGAACTTTATTTGTTCTTAAACATATTTAGTGTATAGCAATTTTTTGTTGGTGAAAAAAACATTGTGTTTGCTATATGTCAGAAGTTCTGACTTTACTTTTTGGGATGTTTAAAGAAAATAAAAAGAAAAAATATTTGTAAGTGTCTCAACGTGATTTTTGATGTAAAGATTAACCGCATAACAAATAAAAATCATGCACTCAATATTTATCCTTCGTTTCTACACATTTTACTTCTAAAAGTGTGTCGGATTAACTTATTTATAAGAAAGTTGTTAAATTAATTCAACCATTTTCTAAATGTTAAAAAGACAGATATACATTTCAAACACCTCCGATATGTCTCAGCATAAGGTATATTTATGCTTAAATCAACACCTCAGGAAAATTTTCCCTCTTAATATTAATGTTAGTTTAGGAAAACCCTGTCTCTTCAGTGAATTCATTAGATTGTGTTGAAGCGTTCAGTGATCTGTGGTGTGGTCAGATTCAGGCCAAGTGAACGCTTCTCGTTCCTGCATACTTTCATTCCCTTCTCTCCCAGCCAAGTTTTTAAACACTGCAACCCATTTAGAGCAATCCTTCCAAGCCTTGCATTGGCTGAGAGAGAGAGAGAGAGAGAGAGAGAGAGAGAGAGAGAGAGAGAGAGATGTCCATGAAGTGCTTCAGTGGATGGAGTAGGTAGATGTACTTATCCTTCATTTAAGACCTGATTGAATTCAATAGAAATGAGTCCTGAGCACAGATACACTTATAGAATGTGGTTAATGTCCAACCATGGGACCCGATCGGGTCTGTATTTAACTTTTCTGATCTGTATATACTCATACTTTACAGTCTAAGAGCATTAAACAGTATTGAGTCTTCATCAGTTATATAAAAAAGAGAGAGAGAAAGCAAGACATACATAAACTAATATTCTGTTGAAAATATCCTCAATGTAAATATTAAGGTACGGAGGTCTGAAAGTTTTAGCTATTCCGGATCAGTGAAATAATCCTTTAATGAGCACTCTATAGTTTTGCCATGGAAGTCATGTGATCATTTGAACTTCAGACGACTCTTTTCTGAGCAGTTTAACCCAATTAGCAGATGGAAAAACAGGTCTGTAAACTGCAGCACATAGATGCTGATAAAAATTACTGCTGTTGCAGTTGTCAGAGTCGTCTCAAATGGTTTTCATGTGTTGGTGTCATTTTGACAGTTTCCCTGTATTTTTTATATAATAGATTTTATATAATTTTAAGGGTTGTCTTACTTAATTTTATAACAGCATTACATCACATTACATTATATTTCAAAAAGTCAAACCCTATAGTCAAACTTGTCAGCACCATGTAAAGCCTGTGATGTGAAGGATATAGAAGCAGTGTGGAGCAGAAGTAATACAAAAGATTGTGTGCTCTAAGTCTTTCAACACATAAAACTCAAAAGAGCAGTGTTGAACGATGTGTTTAATCCATCACATGCCAATGTAAAGGCAGAAAGTTTATCCCTTCGGTGCCGTTTTGCTGCTTAGGGACTTTCATGGATACTTGGGTGGGGCTCTTTTCGTTTGGGCCAAAAAGAAAACACTCTAGCAACCACTTAGCAACAAGCAGAAACCTCACAGACAGGTTTTGAAATGAGAACGAGATAAAGGAATAGAGTTGTATGAATGCCGTAAGATGATATTGTGATAATTAGATGATTTAGTAATGAGCTTGTTTAATTTATAATAATTATACTTTGAATTCATAAAATCTTCAACTGACTTTTGAAGAGCCATATTGTCTCAAGGTAATTGAGAACTTTAAATCATCAGAATGTCAACAAATATGACAAGGATATTACTGACTCATTTGCAACATGTCTAAACCATCTGTATCACTTGTGAATTTCTCTCTCTCTCTCTCTCTCTCTCTCTCTCTCTCTCTCTCTCTCTCTCTCTCTTTATTATCTCTCTATATTCAAGTTATACCTGATTAATAAAGCCTTAATTTTAACAGCCAAAATGTAAAAAAATAAACAAATAAAAACATGCTACAATTTCTATAACAGTACGATCACACAATACAACGCAAGCATCAGTCACCATCCAGACATATCTATATAACATCACATATTAGGATTGAATTAAAACATTTCAAATGTGGTCTTGTGCTATTCTGTCTTTCGTTTACATATGCGTGTTGTTAAAATCATGTATTTTCTTAATTTTACAAGTATTATTTTTTTCTACTTGCAGGTTTTCACAAGCAGTAGCAGCACCTCAATGACCTGTCTCGGAAACTGAGACAATATTTACTAGCTGAAATGGGCTTTTGTTAACATTGATTATTTGTCTGCTCATTACATTTCATTAGCTGTTGTTTTAGGCTAAACAGATGTGAATTGCTTGAGGCATTGTATCTCACCTTTCTCACACAGCAAAAGCAAACCAAATGCTTCTTTGGCACCAGGAAAGCCACAATGCAGTGTCAGGAACGGCAAATTGCTGTCAGAGGGAATGTGTGAGAGAGGAAAGAATGGAGAAAGACAGGAGATAAGCATTGCACTAATTAGGTGTGAGGTAGCTGAGGATTGAGTCCTTAGATTAAATGGTAATATTGTGTAGGTTGAGAATGAAGTTCCATTTGAGAGGTAATTTAATGTGTAGGTTAGAACTAAAGATTTAAATAAGTTAACTTTTTTATTAGGAGGAAAGTTACTGATGAAGAGTCTGGTTTAAATCTTAGCTACTTCCTTGTCACTATCATGGTGACATGTAATGTGATGATGTAATCTCTGTAGCACCACACATTGGCTGATGACACACATTAAAATGAAACTGATAATAAAAAAATAGAAAGTCTGGCAGCAAACTATTTTCTTTTATTAAAATTCCAAATATTGGTTTACGCTAAGAACTTATTTACAATATATACTACAAACTAAATTAGAAAAAGTGTAAACCATTACGTTTTAAATACTTGATAATGCATACATTTAAATGCTTTAAATAGCCTGTAAAATTATTATTTTAAAATACAATTTAAAAAATTCTTTAAAAAAATCTTATTTTACAGCAATGTGTTTGCAAACTGACTATTTTATAAAAATAGGTATTTATTAACATTTCTTTATTCATTTAGGAAACGCACCCTATCTGCAACTTAAAACGTTTTTAAACACCCCTTGGATTCTTCTTCCAACATACCTAAGAGATCTTTGTTATCTTTATAGCTTCATGAAATCATTTTTACCGTGAAGCTTGACTTCTTAAATGCTGCAGATGTCATCCTCTATTGAAATATCCGTTGGAAAGCATCTGCTCCCCTCTCTTCAAACATACAGACTGCTCTGATCACACATAATCTGTTTTCTTTGAGGGATTTTCTTTCAGATGTGAGTCCATCCTTGAGTTCAAACGGTTTTCAGCTTGATCCCTAGGATCACTTTAACTGATATTGATGGCTTCATCGAAAACCTTGCGTTTTTGTATTTAATTGAATTATTAAGAAACTTAGGCAGATGGATAAAATATTCAGATTAATGAGAAAGAGAAAAATTGTTGGTGAATCTTCACCTGTACGAACAATGGTTATGATCAATTGTTCTCTCTACGATCAAAGATTGATTGACCTAAATGTACAGTTTGTATGTTTGCAGCTGATCAACAACACAACAAAGTTCAACAAATATGATTTAATCTTGGTGTCTGCTATTTTTGCACAGTAAAACTGTATATTATTATATTGGGTGTCTAATAGTCAAGTAGACAGGGACATGTCACAGACAGATTTTGGTTAGCATCCTCATAAACAGATTGCTCATGGGTCATAAATACATGTACCAGCAGGTTACAAATCACCAAACGTTCATTTCACAAGTTGAAAATTGCTCAGGGGTGATAAATCAGTCTAGTACCTACTTCATCTGCAAATTGTTCATCTGCAAATCACATTCAGTTGAGGAGTCACTGTAAAACGTTTTTATAAGCAACTAGAGGACAATTAAAATTACACGCAAAAAAAAAAACAAACAATTCAAACGCAGTAAATGTAATGCCACCCTTAAATTATGTGATTTTATAAAGTATATAAGTATATATAAAGTATATCCACTAGGTGTCGCCTTTATTTATAACAATAAAAAGCCCACGTTTGATGAAAAACACATGACCAAGACTCAATTAAACATTTTTTTATATATACAGCACCAACAAAGAAAAAGCATGCATTTTAGTCTACTTTGTAGCAATTAAAATTTCGCTCATACGTGACGTGTCATTTTATTCAGCATGAAATATGATGAATGTGACCATTTGGAAACAAAATGCTAAAACGGCAAACATTAGCTTACATTCTACAAGGGTTTAATCAGTTCCGTATGTTAAGTTAGCAAAACGCAATTGCAATCTAACTTCGAAAAAAGCTTACCTAACTAAATGTACTGCTTTCTCTTTGAACTGGAGACTGAGAGCAAGGGTACTCAAATAAACACACAAAAACAAATCTATTTTAAAAATAAACATAACAAGGGTTATTAAAGATAATTTAAGTGAAAAATGCCACAATCCCTCCCTTTTCCCGAAACATTATTTCTGATCCAATGAGGATCGTCGCCCTAAGAAAAACACACCGTTCAATTGGTCGGAAGGTAAGAAGTCTCAAGGCGCCCCGCGGTGAGGCGTAAGGGGCAGTGAATGAAGGGCTGCTTGAAACCGTGTTATCATTAGTGTGCTGCAATGTGGAGTCAGCGTATCAATTTTACAGACAGGAGTGTTGAAGAAAACTTTCTTACATTGTCCAGTTAAGGAGAGGAGAGCAGATGCTGAGGGATTCTGATGTAGCAACATGCGGAGGAGTTTCTAAAAAAGAGGAATGAACACCTAAAGCAGTTCGCTGAAGTGGAGGAGAGTTTGGTTCCCCTTGTCCGATTGATCGGACACGTCTTAAGGGATCCAGCTAGGGTTGAGGACTATCGCCCAAACCGAAGTTTTACCGAAGATAAAGTCAGTTCTAGTAAGTTAAAGTTGTTTATTATATTTTTTCACTCTATTATATATAAGAAATGTTGAGTTTTTATGTGCCTTTGATTGTGTAGAGGTTGTGTGTTGCGAATGTGAGTTTGTGAAACGTTTCTTTGTTTGAAGTTTCCCTTGGTGCGCGTCTGTAAGTATGTAACTAAACTTACCTGAACTTGTTTTACCTTGTTTCATATTTCGGGTATCCAGGTTGTTTGTTTGTAGAGACAGCTGTTGCAGTTGTTACAAGTAATCCAATTGTATACCGACCCTTTTTCTTGCAGATAAGAAGCCCAAACACTGTTCTTGGAGCCATTTACCTGCTAACTGCAATTTTTAACTAGCCAACACAGTTTTTAATATAATTATCTTTGTGAACGTAGTAGCTTGCTTTAAACCATTTTGTGGTTTCAGTGATCCAAATGACTTGTGATCTAATGTCTTGATTGGTATTGAAGTTTGTAGCATTTACAAGCACAGAATATAAAACTAATAGTTGCATCGTATCAAGAACTGTGCACAAACACCATTAGTATTAAATTGCATTCACAAAAGGCTGAAAACAGGGGTAATGTGTTGGTTAATAGATTTGTAAATTAGTGTCAGCCTGGTTTAACCACTTTTTGCCTCATTAATGAGTATTGTAAGAATGCTAGCTTCAGAAACCAAAACAATTCCCCTGTAAACTAGTGGCTATGGGGTTTTCATTCAAATAAAGAGTTTCTGTTACTTGTATTAATTGTTGAATGCGTTTCTCTCGCAAGCAATAAATGTTAAGATGGTTTCCCCTTTATTTCTGTGTTTTCAGGCACCAATGATGGCAGCACTGGAGATTGGTTCACTTGTTCATCATTCACGCTGGATTTTAATGTCAACACTTCTCTTTGGACTGTGCTCTTCCCAATATCATGGCGAGAAGGGAATCTCCATCCCAGAGCATGGTTTCTGCCAGCCAATATCTATTCCGCTGTGCACAGATATTCAGTATAACCAGACAATCATGCCAAACCTTTTGGGACACACAAATCAGGAGGACGCAGGACTAGAAGTCCACCAATTCTACCCCCTGGTCAAAGTGCAGTGTTCCCAAGATCTGAAGTTTTTCCTTTGTTCCATGTACGCACCTGTCTGCACAGTTCTTGAGCAAGCTATTCCCCCATGTCGCTCCCTATGCGAGCGTGCAAGACAAGGCTGTGAAGCTCTCATGAACAAGTTTGGCTTCCAGTGGCCTGAACGTCTCCGCTGTGAGAACTTTCCTGTGCATGGAGCTGGAGAAATCTGCGTGGGACAGAACAATACGGGTCCTGAGCTCCCAACAACTGACCCCACGCCTGTAATCCCAGATCCCTTCACTCCACGGATGCATACTCCACGTCAAAGTCAGGCGTTCTCCTGCCCGCTTCAGCTCACAGTCCCTTCCTACCTCAACTACCAGTTTTTAGGGGCAAAAAACTGTGGTGCCCCCTGCGAACATAAGCAGCCTCATGGGCTGATGTACTTCAGGGAGGAAGAAGTGCGATTTGGTCGTCTCTGGGTGGGAATCTGGTCTATCCTGTGTTGCGTGAGCACCCTGTTCACGGTACTCACCTACCTGGTGGATATGCGCCGGTTTCGTTACCCTGAGCGTCCCATAATTTTCCTCTCTGGGTGTTACTTTATGGTGGCTGTGGCCTACGCAGCTGGCTTCTTGCTTGAAGATAAAGTGGTATGCATAGATAAGTTCCGAGATGATGCGTACAGGACAGTGGCTCAAGGCACCAAAAAGGAGGGGTGCACCATCCTCTTCATGATTCTGTACTTCTTTGGGATGGCCAGCTCCATTTGGTGGGTGATCTTATCTCTTACTTGGTTCCTCTCGGCTGGAATGAAGTGGGGCCATGAAGCGATCGAAGCCAACTCTCAATACTTTCACCTTGCGGCATGGGCTGTCCCTGCGGTGAAGACCATCACAATCCTTGCTTTGGGACAAGTGGATGGCGATCTTCTGACTGGCGTATGCTACGTAGGCATCTACAATGTTGACGCTCTCCGTGGATTTGTCCTCGCCCCTCTTTTTGTTTACCTCTTCATCGGAACCTCTTTTCTTCTGGCTGGATTTGTCTCGCTGTTTCGCATTCGAACCATCATGAAGCACGATGGCACCAAGACGGAAAAACTGGAGAAGCTGATGGTTCGGATTGGGGTATTCAGCGTGCTCTACACTGTACCAGCCACCATTGTCATTGCATGTTACTTCTACGAGCAGGCGTTTCGGGAGCAGTGGGAGAAAACCTGGCATATGCAGACATGTAAACGATTTGCAGTGCCATGTCCAGTCAATAACTTTGCCCCAATGTCACCGGATTTCACTGTGTTCATGATCAAGTACCTCATGACCATGATTGTTGGTATCACATCAGGATTCTGGATCTGGTCTGGGAAAACTCTACAGTCCTGGCGCAGGTTTTACAAGCGACTGGGGAATAACCAAGGGGAAACTACAGTGTGAGGTGAACTTTAAGGACCATATGTGAGAATAACAGGTCAATATTGAAAGGAACCGTGAACCGAGTGACACAAATGCTGGTGGTTAAAGACACTGACGTGTGATCCCAGCATTATATGCCAATGCTTTTGAAAGCACAAATCCAAAGAACATGCATTTTTACTTTACATTGTTTTAAAGCCTTAGATACCCAGCTTATCTTTTTTTAAAGGACAATACAGCATTGTATCTATCATGCTGAAGTGAGAACTTTAATACAGACGTTTGTAATAAAGTGGGTATGCTGCGAGTTCTTCACCCTGCAGCAGCCAAAAAATGTCTGCAATTTAGTCATGTGCCTTGCAGTACGGATCAATTCCTGTTGTTGGATGAACGTCTCCTTTGTTTTCCATGTTTTTTGATAATTTTCTCATAGGTTACATATTTTTGTGTCTGGTTGCACATCGTTGTTTATTTAGTTTTTAGAGTTAGCTCAATTTAATTTTCCCTGGTCATGAGTTGCTTATTCATCCAAGTTGCCATATCCTCTGAAGTAATATAATAATCTCCCATTTTAAGGGCTTTAGTGACTGTCAGGATAAAACATGTTTAGGCCAACAGTAGTGATTGGAGCAAATTGTCTTTTTTTGTAAATAGGTCTTTTTTTTTTGTCAAAAGATGTATTTAAGCAGAGTAATTTTGTTTTGTTTTTTTTTCAATTTCACTTAATAAAGTGATTAGATTTTTAAAAGCTGCAATGATTGGCTTGATTTTGTGCACAAACGGTGGCTAGTTCTTGAGCAAATGTTAGCAAGCAGTTAAAAAAAACTAATAGCAGGTAATTTTACCATTGTAGCATGCCTTGTAAGTAATTCTCCATGTGTCTCTGGACTCCATTAATATTCTGTCTGTAGCATGCGTCTACATGAAGAGGAACTTGAAGGAAAACAAAAGATTTGAGCGGGTGAAAGAGTAAGCATTTCTCTTAAAAGAAAAAGAAGTATAATGGTGGCTAACAACAACAGGATCTAATTCTGAACGGTGTGAATTTTGCCACCCTGCCTTTGGGTTAACAGGAAGCCCCGAGGTCCACCAAAGCATGAAATTTCTTCCCTTCCTCTAAAACTGAAATTGGATACTGCTTCATTCTTTAGGGTGAGGGTAACGCCCCATTCCAAGTGCCCTTCTGGTTTTTTCTATGGGGTTGGGGGTGATTCTCAGTAAGGGCATTGAGAGGTTACTGTATCTACAGTTGGAGAAGAGGCACAGACCAACATTTCTGTTTAATATTTTGAGAGAAAAAAGGTTAAGATTGCACATAAATGGTTAAACAACTGCTTCTAAATTACATACACACACACACGCATATATATATATATATATATATATATATTAACTTTGGCCTTCATTATTATTTTTAAACATTGATACTTATAGTTGTTTGCTATGCGCGGAAGCTCCGGTGTCTGTTTAGTTGTGTTAGAGCTTGAGGCTCTTTAGAGGATGTAGAGTGTGTGAAATTAGCATCATGTGCTGCCAAAAAAAACATCCATCACTTGGATTGACAGTTGGGTTTGAGGAATTTTTTTACAAGGGTGCAAACTGTCACAGTCGGAATTGCTTCCAGCCAATAAACGCACACCTTTATAAGATAAGAGCTATTTTACTGAGGTAAAAGACAAAACACTGTATGGAAAACTCATGGTTAAGGTTTTACGAAGACTATTGCTCTAATATAGACTACTATCCTCCCTTTCACAATCTCATCAATTATTAAAATAAATTTACTTGCCTATTTGTTGTTACTATACACTATAATTTTCACTGAAAATGTAGATCACCAATGGCTTGTCTTTAGGTGCCCTTTTTTCACCTCACTAGAACTTTCCAGTCAATCAAACAAAATGTGCTTTACTGATCAAACCACCACACATCTTCACTTCACTAAATAATATTCTTTGAATAAATTCTTATTTAGATTTTTTATTTGGACAGTTAAACCAGATCTTATCTCTCTCTCTCTTTCTCTCTGGTTCATCGTAATCCTTATATATGTATTATAGCTGAACCTTTAATATCTATTTCTTTCATCTCTTGTTGCACAGCACTCAAGCAACAACTTTGTCTCACTCAAGGTCTAGAGAGAGTGACCACCAAGGAAGAAAACAAAAATTTTATTTGTGTTTTTTTTTTTATCTTTTGAAGTTTGTAAAACAATATAAGTACAAAACAGCTTGATGTCCATCACCTCTTGCAAGTAAATGTTAAACTTGAATTTAGAAATCTTAACTATTGCACCTCAAGTGATATATTCTGAAGTGTTTTCCTAAATCTTGATGATTTTATCCCAATCTTCAAAGGGCAAAGGCTGTAAGGTAAAGTTTTAAACCTCCTGGTTAAATTTCACTTTAATTAATTTGTTATTCAATGAAAGAATGTTGCATTATTTTCATCATTCCCATAATATGATTTACAGCTACCTAGTTATTTATTAAGTGATGTGCATTTTTTTATCTTAAAAATTTGTTGGAAAAAAAAGGTCTCGAATAGCTCAGGTGGTGAGTTTTAACTCGAGTTAGAACTCAAGGACTAGAATAGCTCCTCATTGTGAACAAAGATCTAAGAGTAACCTTATTTACAGCAAGAAGACAAGAGCATTTTAACAACGATCATAAAAACAGAGCTTTAGAACATTTCCATTCTAAACATGTTGAATAAACAAATTAAATGTATTTTACAATCTTACACTCATACACTCACAAAGCTTAGCCTTTGGAATGATTGAAACTTATAAACGAAAATGCTTTTTTCTCTGCACTGCTCACCCCTTAGTGGAGTCATTCAAAGATATACATCCAAATCTGTGAAACGTGTTCATGTGGACAAATCAACTCAATAGGCCTGCGTTTTCAGGCTAAAGAGTTATAGTGTACAAAATGTTCTGAAACCAAGCCGTTTATGTGCCCACATCAGCAAACAAAGGGAGCATATGCAAGCTTTCAGAACGCAGTCACCAGAACAATTTATGATCACCCGCAGTCAAACATATTAGGTTCACATGTACTTTTTTCCATAATGCACATTTTTGTGGAAATCTGTAACCCATTGTGAGTCCCAGGGGAATTTATTGTTCTGAAAGTAACATGTTTTCCCAGGTAACTGCACACCCTTTTATAGGAACAGCCTTTCAATCCCCTGAGATACAATTACTTGTGTTTAGATAGATACTATGCTCACAAACAAAGCTCAATTTTTTTCAAGGATATAACATTGTTTCGGATAGAGTTGTCTCAGCATGGTACCCTGATGCTTAAGGTAGGCCTATCTGGTTACTATTCTGCCTCGTCGTCTTGATACCAGTAGCTTGAAGTAAAGGAAGTTGACAGTGGGCTGCTCAGGGAGACATTCCTTCTTGAGATATAATATTTCAGCTTACTTTCCCACAGAATAGTTAAGGGAGTATGCTCACCAGAAATCTGGTATCGTGCTGCACTGTAACTTGTTTTTGCCACCATAATTGGCTCATGTCTTTTTGTTTCCACTGAAGTCTAAACTAAAATGAGTCTTGGAGAATATATTTTTTTATTCCTCTCTGTAACCTCAAAGGTTAGTTAGTTTGACAAAATCTGGATTTGAAGCAGCGCTCTTGTGTAATGTTCTATGCTGAGCATATCTTCAAGCACAAAGTATTTAAAGATGTCATGTTATGTAATTTGTATTCAGATTTGTATTCAATCTGTATTCAGATTTGTTTACTCATATTTTTCTGGAAACTTAAAAAGGCTTGATGATCATAGCGCCTCGCATTGACCAATCAGATGAACAGCTAATGTAGTTCATCTCAATGAAGGACGAGACGCCTAACCAGGAAGTGTAAAAGTAGCAGACCAAAAATGTAAATGGATAGATTGGCTCTGAAAACAAAACACTTTCCTGACTGGTTTGAGTGCTTCAAGTCATAAGTACAGCTGTTGTCAGCAGCTAAGCTTAAATTAGCAATAAATTATGTATTTTATTATTTTCTGTTTCTATTTGTTTCGAAGTTGAAAGTGTATCATTCATCAGAGGACTGAAATCCCTGAATAGACTTTAAATTGTGTATATATAAGGAACTATGTATTGATTCGTTATGCGGAGGTTCACTCAGCATGGGGTACACAAGGCATTTCGTCAATTTTAGGGGATTCAAAGACATTGTTCATGATAAATCCCCTTTTTTGTACATTGTTAACGATGCAGAGACAGTCTAGAGGGGTCATATCTGAAGTCTAAATGCTTTAAAAAGGGCATATTAGGGTGACTTTAAAAGAGAGTATGTTACAATACACTTTTTCAATCTCAAGAAGCATGATGTGGACTAGCTTTATTTATACTGTATAGAAACTGTTCTATTGCTCTCAAAAAGGTAGTGCCTAGACGTAGAGGTTTCAAACCTTGGTGATGGTTAGGTGATTAATACACTTTTAGTGCTGCTCTTTTGAAGACACACAGAATAATACACTGATGGTGTATATTCTATGAAAATTATAATTCATTCAGACT